>VZQC01011193.1:591739-669371 GCA_009823505.1 Rhizomys pruinosus | reverse complement strand
TTTTTTTTTTTTTTTTTGCTTTCTTGTTGCATGTGTACTTGGGATTTATTTGCACAGTGGGAGAAAGACCTCAGCCAGCTAGTGTGAGTTGAGAAAAATTTGTGGTGTACTACTGCAGGGCCCTCAGGAAACTCTCAAGTGTTTGGATAAACACATACCACTCCAATTTTTAAAAAGGAAGAGGAGGAGGAGGAGAAGGAGGAGGAGAAGGAAGGGAGAAAAAAAGAGCTGATTTAGCAAAGTGACAGTCTTCTGAGCAGGTCCAACGTGCGGGCACATCCAAGCACATTCCTGGAGCCTGGAACAGCCTTAACACTTCCCCTCAGCCTAATGGGTCCCCAGCCCTGTCCTTTGTCTGCTGATTAACTGCTCTGTTCATTGACTAAACCATTAATTGCATGTTCCTTATAATTACCCCACAGTACTGTAAGAATTAATGAGACACAATTACAGCTCCCAGAAATCTTGGGCCTAGCCAACTCCATAGTACTCCAAGTGAATTAGAACTCTTTAGGAGAAAAGGATAGCCAATAGGCTATTCACAGGAAGCAGAACAGTTTTTGTTTAAAAATTTTTGGATTTGTTTGAAGTTGTTTCTTAATTAGGCCCAGGGGGTGAAGGTAAGGAGAAAAAAAAAAAAAAGAATGAATGGACTTGAGAACTCGGCTTCCACCCAGAAACGCTCATGGATGTGGGGAAATGTATTTAGCAGATGGACTCGAACGCACTGCTGCAGACACCACATGAAGCCAGTAACCTGCAGCCTGCACACAGCCCGGATTACATGGGAAACTACCACAGTAGCTGCTTTCTGGACATCACATATCAAAGACAGGTTTTGTCAGCTGAAGTCAAATTCCAAATTATACAAACCTCCTTCCAGCTATGGAATTTGATGTTCCGGGGTACGTTTGTCACAATTTGTGTGTAGCTTCTGCGTAGACAGTAAGGGAATGGACTGTTTCCTGTGCCACATTCTTAAGGATTGAATTAACATTTTTGTTTAAATTTTTGAGTGTTGAAAAAAAACTTGAGAATATTATTTTATATGTCTGTGTGTGTGTTTGTGTGTGTGTGCCTGCACGCGTGTGTTTTGCCTGCATGTATTTAAATTCAGCAGTATGTGCATTGCCTGTGGAGGTCAGAAGAGGCTGTCAGATCCCCTGGACCTGGAGTTTCAGATGGGCACTAGCCACCATGTGGGTGCTGAGAACAGAATCTTGGTCCTCTGTAAGAGTAGTCAGTGCTCTTAAGCCCTGAACCATCACTCCAGCCCTTCCGAGTATACTTTGTGTGTGTGTGTGTGTGTGTGTGTGTGTGTGTGTGTGTATGTGTGTGTCCAAAGTGTGGCTCAGTGGAAACATATTTAGCTAGCAAGATGTGAGAGCATGTGCTCAGTCACCAGTACTGAAGATAAAATAATCTAATATAGATTAATATAATTAATATAATACAGGAATAATCTAATATAGAAGGAGAAGGGAGGACTCCAGCTTGCCACGTTCAGATGCTCCTTAAACATATCCTGTTGGCTGCAGGTGCAGAGGCATTTCCAAATGCTGTTCATCCTCTCCCGGCTGTCTGCTGACTGTATCTCCTTCCTCCCCTGTGGAATTCCCTCCCACTCTCTGGCTTTTAAATCTTATCGAAGCTTAGAGTCTGACTCCTTTACACAGCTACCTCCCGACCCTTCCTCCCATCAAAGGGAATTTTTCTTGCCCCTGACGTCTGAAGGCACATGTTGCCTGTACCAACTTGTACCAAACATTCATAGCCTGATCAAGGCACTGAATGGACGTTTCTGTGAATAAGTGCCTGGGTCTCAGTCTAGACTAGAAATTCCTTGAGGAAAGATGAGATGACTTTATCCCCTCCTTCTAAAGCCTTCTACCCCCAGGGGTACTTAATGGTGGTCTTATGTACCCTGTGGGAGCTTAATAAGGATCTTAGGGATAAAGGAAGGCTCAAACAAATGAATAGGTACCGAGAAAAACAAGGAGAATGCCAACAGAGCTAAGGAGAGGTCCAGCCTGCTGAGCAGCTGGAGAGATGTCGCAGTCGGCCCAGAGATAGGGGACAGGCTGCAGAGAGCCATGGGGCTCCCAAACCCCCTTTATCAGGATACATTTCAGTGGTTAAGAGTTTTTCGAGATCAGGGAGGTCTCCTCTGGAGCTGTGGGAGAAAGACCCCTACCAGGACAAAAACACAAGTGCAAGTTTAGCCAGCACTCAGGAGACAAGAAGGATAAAGTGGAGGAAGATGCTTAGAGTCAAGAGTTTCCATGTGGTTATGGAAATGCAGGTGGCCCATGAAAACCCCCAAGGTCAACAGTGGTTCTAGTAACTGAGGAACAAGTGTAGGGCTAGAGTTGTAGCTCAGTGGTACAGCACTACTACCCGAGTGTGAGCAGGGACCTGGCAGAGCAACAGTAATAGTAATGATGGATGGAGAGCTGGGATGTAGCACAGGGGCAGAGCTCTTACTTAGCATGTATGAGGCCCTGGGTTCCATCTGTGGCCCACTTGTACTACAAGTAATTGAGGAGTGGAAGAAGGAGGATCGGAAGTCAGGGTCATCCTCCACTACATAGGGAGTTGCAGGTCAACAGGGGATACAAGAGACCCTAACTCAAAATCAATAACTAGTCATAAGACTGATGGCAGAAATGGAGGCAGGAGGCATGCACGTCCAGACTCCAGCCTGTGCAGCATTTCCAGATCCAACCAATGCAAACTAGAAATCCTCGGGGGTTGGAGGTAGGGACACTGCATCCGCTCTAAGCACATACAGAATGTTTTTCTTGTCGTAAGTCCTCCATACAAGCCAGGCTTTGTGGCACATGCCTATAAGTCTAGCACTTGGGAAGCTGAAGCAGGAGAGTTTTGAGTTCCAGACCAATGTGGGATACGTAGCAAAACCCTGTCTTAAGCAAATAAATGAACATGGGGCTTGAACAGCGAGGGAGCCACTTTAGATCTGCTCTTACGTTGGTGGATGTGGTGCGTGCCTGCATTCCAGCCGCATGCTCTGCTCCCGGCCTGATCCATGTAGCACCTCTCTAGGATCTGTTCTGAGGTGTGATGACTGTTGGCTGGCTCACCTAGCATGGTCTCAGCAGGGAAGGTAAGGATCTCTTCCAACCAGATCTCCTCCTCCACAGCCTGGCTCCAGGCTGCAGAAGACCAGGCAGACGGAAGCAGTTTCCTGAGGCCCAGGCCATGAGTGGTTTCTGGGCAACTCGGCCTCTCTTGGCCAGAGCAAGTCATCAAGCCAGACCATATCAGAAGATGATGAAGTCCGTGTCTTGCTTAGAGTGACCGCAATTACAATGCCCAGGTCTTGGAGATGGGAAGGTAGAAGACTTTCTTCCTTTCTATTGTACAGAGTCATTAACTTCTTTTTCCTTTTGGTTCAAAAAACTTTGCCTCTACCCTGATTTGATAGCATGGCTTATAGAAGTCTGTTATTGTTTAACTGTAGCAACATTAGACACCAAGTATAACACTGGAACACAGCATTGGAATCACTGAGGCCCAGCATCAAAACTGCTCTGTGTCCTTTCCCAGATTCTCTGTGCTGCTATACAGAGAATTGGATAACAAATGAGATCATTAAGAAAAACTCTAAGGTTCTGCAAAGATGGCTCAGCTAGCAGCCAAGGTCCATTCCCAGCACCCATGTTGGGCATCTCACAACCACCTGTAACTGCAGCTGCAGGGGATCGACACCCTCCTGTGGATTCTGAGGCCACCTACACTCATGGGCACACATATGTACACATAACTAAAAAGAATAAAAATAAATCTTTGGGGGGGGAGAGAAAAACATGTAGGCTGTTCTAGTGTGGCTTAAATGGTAGAGTGTTTGTTCACCTAGCATGAATGAAGCCCTGGGTTCATCTTCAGGACTACATAAATGTATGGTAGTGCATGCCTGTGATCATAACACCTGGGCCGTAGAGACAGGAGGATCAGAAGCTCAAGGTTATCCAGCTACATAGAGAGTTCAAGGCCTGCATGAGACCCCTCATGTAAAAGAGAGGGAGAGGAAAAAGGAGAGGAGGAGGAAGAGAGAGAGGGAGAAGGGAGAGGGAGAGGAAGAGAGAGAGAGAGAGACAGAGAGAGAATGAAGGGAGAGTGGGAGGGAGAAGGAGAGAGGAAGGAAGAAGTGAGGGATGGATATGTGTGGTTCTGAACTGGAGACAAAAGTCACCTCCAGCTGTAAGCCCCCTCCCTTCCCATTCTGCCCAGTTGCAGATTTGAGGACGGACAGCTGTGGAGATAATAACCTGGGAGCTTACCAACCAAGCAGGGTCTGGGGTGATATAAATATCTGTGAAAGGTTACAGGCAAGGCCAGGGCCTCCCTCACCTGAGTCCCAGGGAAACACCCAGGAGGACTTACCACATCACTAAGTGTTTGAAAACCTACACACTGGACTGACTCATTTGTAAATCTGGCACTAAGTGATCCACTATCGGGGTCAAACAGGTTTTTCAGTAATTAGCGTAAATAGTTGAATATTATTTTGACATTATAAACTTTAAAAAATTATGTTTAATAGTTTTGATGTGTGTATGCATATGTGATGTATATATTAGCATTCATGTGAAGTGTGGGTGTGTGTGTTCCATAGAGTTCATGAGGAGGTTGAAGATAACCTTGGATGTCAGTCCTAACATACCCAGTTGTCTGAGCCAGGGTCTCGTTGTTGTTTGCCACTTGGGGCCCTGGCCTAGCAGGCCACGAGTTTCGAAGATTCTCCTGCACCTGCCTCCTGTCTTGCTGCAGAAGTGCTGGGATTACAAATGTGAGAACACATCTGGCTTTCCATGGTACGAGGGATCCAGGCTCAGGTCCTCATGCGTGTGTAGCAAGTGCTTTGCCCACTGAACCATGTCTCCAGATCTCATGTTTTGAACAGAAAAGAAAAACCATAATTTTGAAACAACAAAAATTGAAAGGGGTGCAGACAGGGGAGGGGTCTAAATATGATTATGATGTATTGTACAAAATGCATAATTGAATTAAAAAATATATTGTAAAAAGTTCAGATGTGAACTTCTTTTTTTTTCATTTTCTTTTTTTTTCCTTGTGTGCTTCTTTCTTTATTTTTTTCTTTTTTTTCAAATAAATTTATTTTTATTTTTTTAACAAGTCTAGACCCGTGTTCCCGCCCATTCCCTCACCCCGCCAGAGCTCATGCATTCTGCCAAACATGCTTTTCATCTTTTTCTCAGTCTTTCTCAATATTCTCCATGAGGAAGTTGAGTGAACTTCTATCATTAAATTTAAATTCCTCCAATGGAAAGAACTTACATGAAGAAAGAAAATCCTGAGATCCTGATGTAAAATATTTTTACCATCATGAATTTTCCAAAAATCTTTTTCCCTCAAAAAAAAAAATAGCTTAAAAGGACTTGTAGCAGAATTTTTCTTCCATAAGAAAAATTGACAGAGAATATATTACAAATAAAGCGAATATTGAAATAAAGTGAATTCAGATGTGGTTAATAACACCTTAAAATAAACCTTCCTCAAAGGTCACAATGGCTATAAATATGACCTGCTTCACTTCCTTGAATGCTAGAAAAGGAAACTGGAAGGAAAGTTTGAGAAGGAAATTTGAACAATTTGGAAACATTTTTAGCATATCATAAAAGTGATGACAATTGTTTTAATAAAATGATATCAGTAAGCATAAAAACAAGTTCTAATTCACAAAAAATCAAAGCATTTTAAAAATATATATATTAATTATACTTCCATAACTATTAATCCATGATGAGTTACGTACACAACGTTAAAAACCCATTATCACTGTAAGCTGGAGGATACAATAACTAACGAAAGGAAAAAACAAATACCTAGCTATTATGATCTTGGTTCAATAGCTGTGTATTTTTCAAAAATAACTTCCATTATATGGAAGAATAATAAAATGAGAAGAGTGTCATCACATAGTAATTGGATATACAAGATTATCAAAAACAGGTCCTGTGTAAGCTAGTATCTGCTACTGAATGGCTAGTGCTCCATCATGTGTTGCCAGTATGGATGGTTAAATGGCTTCTGGAATCTTACCAAAGGAGCTGATCTCTGAGTGGTTGGGCTGTAGATGATAGTGTGTGTTTGTGCATGCACTCACATATATAGACAGTGTATGTATCCAAATTTGATAAATGGAATGTATGACTGCTTCTACCTATTCTATAAATAATAGATTTGGGGAGACTGGAGGGATGGCTCAATGGTAAAGAACATGTACCACTCGTACAGAGAACCCAAATAGGGCTCCCAGCACCCAGCTTGTACTTTCCACCTGTAGCTTCCACTCTAGGGGATCTGGTGCTCTCTTCTGGCCTCTTCAGGCACTGCACTCACATGTGCAAACACACACACACACATAACCAAAAATTAAAAATCTTTTTAAAAAAAGAATAGATATTTTTCTGCGAAAATAAAAACTTTTTTAACTACATTATTGTCTTCTCCCAGATTATATTCAACAGAAGGCTCAGTTACAAGTGCAAAACTGCACAACATAAGAGAAAAGCCATAGTTGAAGTCTTTGGTGCCAATTCCCTAGCTGGGCCTTTGACCACAAATTCAAAACGTTATCTTCTTTATCTGGAAAATTAAAAATTGACTGAGTCTGTCTAAACAGTGTTGAACTCTCCCTTTAGTTAAGGCTCTTTCCCTCACTTGTATAATTCAAATGACACAGAGTCGATGTTAAAAGCTTTTCCTCCTGTCAAGCAATACGAATGTAAACAATGCAAAAGGCCCGTCAGTTGGTTTAATCTAAACAAACAAAAAAAATTTCAGAATTGAGTCTTGTTTTACTTTTCCCCAGAAGATAGACTCATAATTAAACTTTTCACCTTTCCAAATTACACAGTCCGTACCCTGCACAGTGGGTGGTTTTCTCTCCAGACATTCTGTCTGGGAACAAGGTAGAAGGCATGAGTCTCTGAGCAGAATTTTATCTAAACTTAACTAGGCATATTTAAATAAGATTAGCATATCTTTATCCTTCAACGCTAAGCACCTTATAATTAACTGAATTTAGACAGCACATTGTCTCATCAGAAATGAGATTTGAAGCCTTCATTTCCATATTTATTCATGACACATATGAGAAGAAGTATGAGTAAAATTGCTATGTCCACCAAAAGAGATTCCAAGAACAAGAATGTGTTGGCTTTCTCAGGAGCTCACATGGAAACAGACACTTCTACGCACTTGCTGGGGATAATAAAAGGAGGCTGACAACACAGTGCTCCACCTTCAGCATCTAGGCTGACAACACAGTGCTCCACCATCAAGATCTAGGTTGACCACACAGTGCTCCGCCATCAGGATCTAGGCTGAGGAGAAGTATGCCTGCTACTATGGTGTGAAAAGATGTTTCAGAGTACACCGTCTTCTTTGTTGCAAGGACCAGACGAAAACCTCAAAAGTACAGAAGTCAACAGACCCTGACTTCAAAGAATCCAAAATTGGGAGCTGGAGAAATGGCTCAGTGGTTAAGAGCACTGACTCCTCTTGCAGATGACCTGGGTTCAAGTCCTAGCACCCACATGGCAGCTAACAACCATCCATAACTCTAGTTCCAGGGGATCCAACACCTCTAACCTTCTCAGGCACCACACAACACAGGTGCACTTACACACAAGCAGGCAGTATACTCATATGCATAAAAATAAAAAAAATATTTTTTGGTCTTTTTGTCTTTTTCCTTTTAGTCCCAGCTGTCCTGGAGCTCACTATGCAGACCAGGTGGGCCTTGAACTCACAGAGATCCGCCTGCATCTGCCCCCTAAGTGCTAGGATTAAAGGCGTGCACCACCATGCCCAGCTTTTTATTTGGGGGGGTGTCAAATAAAATATTGTTTAAAAGAATCTAAAATTAGCCAAGGATCTTTTTTTTTTTTAAGCAAAGGATCTAAAGATTTCCTTAACAACTTTTTTACATTTGTTTATTTGTGTGTTTGAGTATATGTGTATGTATGTGTGGGGGAGTGGGTAGGTGCCTGTGTGTATGTGTGTATGTCTACGTGTCTGTGTGTCCGTGTGTTTGTGTATGTGTCTGTGTATGTGTATGTGTGCCCATGCTCATGCCACATGTGCATGTACAGACTGGAGGACAGCTTGCTGGAGTTGGTAATTTCCTTCCACCATGTGAGTTCTGGGGATTGAACTCGGATCCTCAGGCTTGGCAGCAGAAGCCTTTGCCCACTGAGACTTCTCACCAGCCCCAGGAACAGTTTTTTATTTTATTTTATTTTTTTATTTATTCTTTATGCATGTGAATGTGCTGTTTGCATGCAGGTCTGTGCACCCGTGTCGTGCAGTGCCACGGAGGTCAGAAGAAGGCGTCAGATTCCCCTGGAACTGGAGTTAAAGGTGGCTCTCAGCTGCCATGTGGGTGCTGGGGATCGAACCCGGGTCCTCTGCAAGAACAGTTGTCGGTCTTAACCACTAGGCCATCTCTCCAGCCCCAGGAACGGTTTTTAATAAAATATAAATCTCACTTCTGAGGGACAGAAAAGATGGCCTTTTCATCTTCAACTTTTCCACCCTGGAAGAAGTCATTCAGTGAAGATTGCATACATGTAGGTATTGCGTACCGAGAACTACCTGGGAGAGGAGAAAATTAACTTGGCCAATCACTCAATTCCTCACTAGAAGCTGTGAATGCGACAGTGGGTCACTGAAGGGACAGACTCTGTCTACTGAAGGAAGTGAGGAAAAATGAAGCTCTCCCATGCTGGACCATTCTTTATGGGGCCAGCACTAGGGGGACATGCGGAAACCTCCCTCTTCCCAAAGCTAATTAGCAGTACGCCTCATGTAAGTAAACCCAGAGGAGGCAAATGAAGGTGAGGAGAATTGGAGAGAGCTGGTAAGTTCTCACTCATAAATAGCTGTGTGTCAGCAATACAGTATACACGATAATGAAAATTCACAGAGCCAGGATCCAAATTTCCTACAAGCAGGTGTCTAACTCCTTTAATATCACATTATTAGATTACATGACTCTGTAAATGGGAAACCGGTATCTACCAAAACAAAGTAGGCAAATCATCTTTGCTGAATGAAACTCTGTACCCTTTAGCAAAGGCAACCGTTCAGAAACTAACATGTCACTATTAATTGAAAGTTTCAGTGATAGAGCAGCCTGAAACATTAAACTGTATGCATTTATTTGGACTAAAAATATAGCTACAGGATACATTTTATTCACTTTGAAGAAAATTGGGTGAACACCAAGCTAAATATTTAGAGAATTTATACTATAACAAAATACAAATATTTAATCATACATGAATTTATTAATAAAGAAAGTGTCAGATATATTAATATTTTACTGATATGTGGGAACTATTTTGAGAAATTCTTTCTTGACTTTACTTATCCAGAGTGTTCTTTCAGACCAAATGCCTTGTTTTCTGCAGCTGTCAACACAATGTCCATCATATAATTAATTGGATTGTGAATTTGTGTAATAGTTTTTATCCTTCTTTTCTCTCTGTGGTGTTAGGGATTGAACATAGGGCCCTGTACATGTTAGGCAAGTGTTCTAAAATCCCAGCCCTAATTTTCTAACTTTTAACCAACTCTTTTTTTAATATTTTATTTATTATTTTGATTTTATGTGTATGAGTATATTGCCTGCAGGTAAAACCACTCATGTTTTACAATGCCCACAGTGGTCAGAAGAGGGTATTGGATCCCCTGGAACTGAACTTGGGGACAGTTGTTAGCCACCGTGTGGGTGCTGGGAATCCTTCCCAGGTCCTCTCCAAGAGTCCAAGAGTCCACGAGCAGCTAGTGCTCCCACCCAGTGAGCCATATCTTCAGCCCAACTTTTAATCAACTCTTATCATACTGCATTGTATGCAAAATTGGAGAAAATAATGTTATCAATAAAATATGAACACTGGCTCATTTGTAATATTTCACTAAGTTAGAAAGACAGCTATAACGGATGCAAACATAATCTAAGCACCACAAACTAAATAGAAACATACACACACAACCACTCAATGCAGAAGCCTATGGAAGGTGCACACTCATATCTAATGATATGGTTTGGAAAGACTCCAGAGATGGAGTCAAGTCTACATAAAATCACTGCCTCTATGACATCACTTAAAGAACTAAGAGGCTAATGTTCCCCCAGAGAAGGGTTACACTTCCAAACAGATCCACAATCATGGTATGAGGTGTGGCGAGAGAGAAAGAGAGAGAGAGAGAGAGAGAGAGAGAGAGAGAGAGAGAGAGAGAGAGAGAACTTTTTATGTTGGTAGGAAGCTGGATCTCCTTACAAGTCTCATAAACAATTACATGTGTGTGTGCACAAGTGCATATTCAAGTTTGGTATGTGTGTGTGTATGTACTTGTTTATGCATCCAAATGGGTATATATGTTCTACAATAAAACTGCATATATAAACACAAGGCTGTGAGCTTTCCACAGACTTCTGAGGATCTGCAGCAAGAACCAGCTCTACAGAACTTTTCTTCCTGTTCTCAGAAGCTACACCCAGCTTTAGTTCAGCTATGGCTCCATTCATGCATCAACACTGAGTGGCCCCAAGACTGAACACCAGGCTGGCTTTGTAAAAAGAGTTTGGAGCATTCTTTCCTCTTTCATTTTGTGGAATAGTTTGAGAAGCATTGGTTCTGGTTCAACATCCCAAGTCATCAGGGAAGTGAAAATTAAAACTATTCTGAGATTTCATGTTATCTCAGTCAGAATGGCTAAGTTCAAAGAAATAAATGACAATATAGCAAAGTAGCAGGATACAAAATTAACACAAAAAAAATCAGGAGTCATCCTATATATCAACAATAAACATAACAAGAAGGAAATCAGGGGAATAATCCCATTCAAAATAGCCTCAAAGAATTTAAGATACCTTGAAATAAATCTAACCAAAGAACTGAAGACCTACGCAATCAAACCTTTCTGATGCTAAAGAAAGAAACTGAAGAAAACACCAGAAGATGGAAAGATGTCCCATATTTATGTATTGGTAGGTTTAATATTTGAAAAGCATTCTCCTATCAGAAGCAATCTACAGATTCAACACAGTACCCATCAAAATCCCAATGTAATTCTTTGCAGAAATTGATAAAATAATCTTAAATTATATATGGAAACATTAAAGACTCGAGAGAGACAAAAGAATCTGAATCATAAAAACACTGCTGGAGGTAACACCACTCCTGATTTCAAGTTATACTATAGAGCTATTGTAATAAAAACGGGCTAAAAATAGACACGTTGATCAATGCAATAGAACCGAGGGGCCAGATACAAGCCAATACTCCAATAGCTACCCGGTTCTTGACCAAGGCAAAAAAAAAAAAAAATGCACATTAGAGAAAAGAAATGGTACTGCTCAAACTGGATAGCTACAAGTAAGAGAATGAAACTAAGTCCTTGTCTCTCATCCTGCATAAAACTCAACTTCAGAAAGAACCTCAACATAAGACCTGATAGCCGAATGTCATAGAAAAGAAAGTAGGGAACACGCTTACCACATAGACATGGGAAAGGCTTTCTGTATAAGACTCTGGTAACACAGGAATCAAGACCAGTGATTGACAAAGCCAAAAAACTTCCATATAGAAAAGGACACCATCAGTTGAGTGAAGAGACAACTTACAGAATGGAAAAATATCTTTATCCCCTATACATCTAGTACAGGGTTCATGTCTAGAAAACGCAGAACTAAAAGACTAAACACCAAGTAAACCAGCAACCCATTTTTAAAATGGGGCATGGGGGGCTGGAGAGATGGCCTAGCGGTTAAGAGCGCCGACCGCTCTTACAGAGGACCTGGGCTCGATCCCCAGCACCCACATGGCAGCTGAGAACTGTCTGAAACTCCAATTCCCGGAGAACTCCAGTTCCAGGGGAATCTGAGACCCTCTTCTGACCTCCGCGGCATTGCACGGCACGGGTGCACAAACTTGCATGCAGACGGTACATTCATACACATACAGAAATAAATTTAAAAAAAAATTAAAAAAAAAATAAAATGGGGCATGGAACTAAACAGAGAGGTCTCAAAAGGAAAAACACAAATGACTGAGAAATTATTTTTTTAAGACAGGGTCTAGCCCCAGCTGGCCTGGAACTCACTCTGTAGACCAGGCTGGCCTTGAACTCACAGAAAGCCGCCTGCCTCTGTCTCCCGAGAGCTAGGATTGAAGGCATGTGCCACCACGTCTGACTTAAAGATGGTTTTTAGCCGCCATGTGGAAGCTGGGAATCGAACCCTGTTCCTCTGCAAGAGCAGTCGGGGCTCTTAACGGCAGAGCCATCTCTCCAGCCCAGAGAAATAATTTTTAGAGTGTTCAACATCTCAAGTGACCAGAGAAATGCAAATTAAAACTACTTTGAGATTTCATGTTATCTCAGAATGGCTAAATTCAAAGAAACAGATGACAACAAATGTTGGCAGGAGTGTAGAGAAAGGAAAATACTTATAATACTTATTCACTGCTGGTGGGATGCAAACTGCTATAGCTACTGTGAAATCAATCCAGAGGTTTCTCCAAAAGCTCAGAATAGCTATTTCACTCTTGAGCATATGCCCAAAGGACTCTATAGCCTGCTACAGAGATACTTGTTCATCCATGTTCATTGCCTATTCACAATAGCCAGGAAATGGAAATGGCCTAAATGTCCATCGACTGAAGAATGATAATGAAAATGTAGTACACAATGAACTATGTTATTTAGCTGTAAAGAAAAGTGGAATTCTCTGATAAATGGATGGACCTGGAAATAATCATTCTCAGTAAGGCAACCCAGACTCAGAAAGATAAACATCACATGTTATCTCTTAGGTGTAGATATTGGCTTTGAATCTCTAGATATGTATGTTTAAATTAGACTACCCATAAAAATCAGGGAATTAGTAAGGGGTCCTAGGGGCCTTTCAAGAGAGGAGGTATAAAATGCAGGTGATATGAAGATATAATGGGGAATAATGAAGCAAGAAGGGTTAAGTTGGGTAGGAGGAAAGGAGGACAAGGCACAGGAAGGATTATGGGGAGGGATAATTAATACTAAAGACCTTTGAGAATGCCATATGGAAATCTACTATAGAAGCTTCCTAATATACAAACACATAAACACACACACACACACACACACACACACACATATGGAGGGAGGGAGGGGGAGAGAAAGAGAGAGAGGGAGAGAAAGAGAGAGAGAGATTTTAACTGGAATTACCATTGTGAGGCAGTGTCTCTCCCAGACACCAAATGCTATCAAATACAAAGCCATGTGCCAGGCATGGGTTATCTCCCTTTGAGATGTTAGTCACTGGGGTCACATAGACCCCCAAATATTATAGACTATTGCCATTTATCTGGGTTATCCTCCAAAACTTGATGGTATGACCCTATTACTTAAGACATCACACACTTGAGTCACCAAACATGAAAAAATAAAGCTGGTATCAACCTGGAAACTCCATCCCTACTGGTTAGCTTTCATAGTACTAGAAGATGCTGTACATGCTTCTGAGCAAAGAATTCATCAACATCAGCAATTTACCTAGCTGTAACCCCATCCAACCACAATAGCACGTGGCCCTGCAAGATATGCCTAACAGTGTTTGGTATATAAGCAGTAGTTGCATGAATGTTATAGGAGTAACCAAACACTTTCCAATCAGACATGAAGCCTGAGCTGCAAGATGGGACTTACATACATCTTTATGGGGTGAACCCCCATAATGGCTGGGCTGAATGCTGTGTTTAAATTCCAGAAGTTTGTCCTACTTACATATAGTTTTTTCTGGACTTTGAAAACTCCACCTAGGCAGCGCATGTGACTGTAAGAGCGTGTATATTCCACTGAAGTGTTGCAGCTTCTGTAGGGAAGGTTGAGGGCAGAACCCAAGAACTGCACTAAGTGCTTCCTTTTCTTTTGTTTATAAGTTCTTGGGCTGGAGAGATGGCTCAGTGGTTAAGAGCACTGACTGCTCTTGCAGAGGACCCGGGTTCGATTCCCAGCACCCACATGGCAGCTAAGAACTGTCTTTAGGCTCCAGTTTCAGGGGAATCTGACACCCTCTTCTGACCTCCGCATTATTGTAAGACATGGGTGTACCTTCTTACATACAGACAGTGCACTAATACACATAAAATAAAATAAAAAAAACACAAGTTTATAAGTTCATTTAAATACATGATGTATTTAAACTACATTGACTTTTGTAAAAATACACCAAAGAACCCGAAGCAACTTTTTGGTTTTCCCCATCACTAAACCCAGCACCCTCCACAAAGGAACTGCTGTGATTCATCCAGCTTCCATTGCCCACATCCAGGACATGGTGTGTCTGAGAGCCCATAGGGACTTAGGTTGTATGTGTGTCAAGATCGATGGGTTGTATAGAGTTTGGAGGCTGACTGGCTTTTCTACTTGTAAAAACAGGGTCTTTAGAGAGCCATACACCTCCCATTGTCTGTAATGGCTTTATGATATTCAGTAAACACAGGTGTTTGTTGGTACTGCTACAACTCCTCAGCTAATATACTCAACAGTTTTTATTGTTAAGAGACACTGTCCTAAACCTTGTATAGAGGGCTTCTTTATCTCCTCCTCCTCTTCCTCCTCCTTCCCTTGTTTGTTTGTTTGTTTGTTTTGACACAGTCTCATTAGCATGTATCCCAGACTGACCTCAAACTTGATAGATAGCTCAGGGTGAACTTGAATTTCCAATCCTACTTCCACCTCCAAAGTGGTAGAATTACAAGTGTGTGCCCCCAAACCCAGTTTATTCAGTTCTGGAGAGTGAGGACACAGTTTCCTGTCTTTTAGGCAAGTGCTCTACTAACTAAATCCCTAGGCCACCTACTTGTTTGTGTCTAACTTACAATAATCAACATACGCAAGGACCACTAGTACAGACATGAAGAGTTTCTTTTATATCACAGTACATGAGAACAGTTGCCAATAAATGATCTCTATGCCTCTGTGTATACTTGGCCATGTGGCTTCCCAGTTGTCTCATCCAAGCAGACAGTCTTCTGGCCTCGGCTTGGCCAGTGGGACGTGAGAAAACACACCCAAGCAGAAGCCTGGGAAGTGCTGTGCATTGTGCATCTTCTCTTGCTGTTCTCAGAAGGCCGGGCCTCTGTGTGAGGAAGCTTGGGCTCATCTCCTGGAGGAGACCCATCTGAGCAGAGGCAGCCAGTCTGCCAACCAACAACTAAAGGAAGGTATCCTCATCACCCAGTCTCAGATGCACTGGCCTGGGACTGAACTATCCAGCCTACTCACAGCAATGTAAGAAATAGATGTTCTATATAGGTGCAGGAATTGGGGGTGGGAAGGTAAGATAGTCAGTTCCCCAATAAAGCCATTTCGTCCTTTCCAAAAAAAAAAAGAAAGAAAGAAAGAAATAGATGTTCTGGGGCTGGAGAGATGTCGTGCAATGGTTAAAAGCCCTGGCTGTTCTCGCAGAAGACCTGGGTTCGAATCCCAGTATCCACTTGGCAGCTAACAACTATCCATACATAAGTCCAGTTCCAAGAGCTCCAACGCCCTCTTGTGTCCTCCATGGGCACTGCATGACATGGGTGCACTTACACACATGCTGGCAATATATTCATACACATAAAATAAAATAAAAAAAAAATAGCTGGGCATGGTGGCACATGCCTTTAGTCCCAGCACTCGGGAGGCAGAGGCAGGTGGATCTCTGTGAGTTCAAGGCCAGCCTGGTCTACATAATGAGCTCCAGGCGAGCTGGGACTAAAGGGAGACCCTGTCTCAAAAAGACCAAAAAAAAAAAAAAAAAAAAAGATGCTCTTATCATTTATAAATGGGTAAGTTTGGAAGCAGTCTGTTATACAGTAATGGGCAACTGAAGGAGACTGTCAAGATGGCTTCACGCCATTCTATCACACCAGCAGGCCCATGACAATGTCCATTCCTTACCAGCAGGTCAGGAAACAGCTTCAGGCGATTCCGTTTATTACAAAGGAAACAGAGGCAGACAGCCAGATAGCTGACCTGGAAAGGTGTTCTCTCTTCTTTCTACTAAGTAAAGATAGATTCTGCTCTCTCAGGAACACCTTTTCTTAGCTAGCCTCTCTGACACTACAGACCAGTAGCTGGGAAGTGGGTTGGGAGCACTTACCGTGGGAGGAGACAACTTGGAGTAGGTGACATCTGGTACTTCAGGTAGGCATGTGCACAGGGCTGCAAGCTCTTGTAAAAGCTTCCATGCATGTCTGCTCACACAAGGCTTGGGATCTCAGGCCAGATCACTAAATAGGGAATTCAGAACCTGTACATGGGTTTAAAATCATATTTTATAGATTTCATGGAACAAGTCATTGAAAAATCACTGGAATTTCACTTTTTAATATAGTCGTAACTATTTTAAATATTAATATAGTCAACTGTTTTAAATATTTATAAAGTACATTGTGAAGAGGAGCTCTGCAGCACTCTCAGAGAGTCCACGGAGAGGCAGAACAGGCAAGGCAAAAAAGCATGCCAGAATCCCTTCAACACCTCAAAGTGCAAGATGAAGTGTAATGTGGACCTGAACTCAGAAGAGAGGAAAATCCCCATCTGCCAGCGGTGAGCTAGAAGCCCGAAGTCAAGGATAGCAGCAATGGAGGTTTGGGTGGGTCCACTCCACTTGTCAAGGGGGTCACAGGACCTGGAAAGGCTTTTCTGTCTTTGTGAACAGGGAATAAGAACTCCCCTTACTGGAAAACAGATCATCATGTTAAATGAAACAGGCCAGACTCAGAAAATCAAATATCACATGCTTTCTTTCATACACAATCTAGTTTTAAATCTACCTTCAAACGTATATAGGAGATAAAAGCAGAAAGGGGACTATTTAGGGGGAGAACTGGGATGAGTAAGAGTAAAGAGGATGGATGGAAAATATGAATAAGTTACAACTATAGTACACATACGAAAATGTCATAACAAAGCCCATTATATTTATTAAACATATATATTAAACATATGTATATTAAACAAAAAAACTAGTTAAAAAATCTCTGGGGCTGGAGATGTAGTTCAGTTGGTCGAGTGCATGCACAAAGGCCTTGGTTCATCCGCAGGAAGAACAATGGATGCATACATGTAAATCCAGCACTCAGGAGATAGAGACAGGAGGATTAGAAGTTCAGGTCATCGCCCAGTATGTAGTGAGTTCAAGACCAGCCTGGGATACTTAACACCTTGCCTCCAAAAAAGCCCAACTAAAATAAATAAATAATTTTTTAAAAACCTACATAGGGGCATCAATAATGGGTTATTTTGATCATTTTTGCTTTTTGACAATTTCATACATGTATGTAATATATTCCGATTACTGCCCCTCCCCACGTCCTTCCCTTCATTATCAACTCTGTTCCCAGATTCACAGCTTTCGTTTTCATTTTGTGATTCATTTAGTTTAACCAGGACTATCTGTGGGACACTGGATTGGAGCTATCCATTTGGTGTAGTCACCAGTGAGTCCACAACTGAAGGCGATGACTCCCTCTCTCCCTGAATCTATCAGTAGCAAGGAGAGTATGGATTGGCCCCCTGAGCTCCTCCTCCATCCATGCCTGGCTGTTGACCGGTCCATTCTTGTGCAGACTCATGCACGCATATTCCCTTCATTGTTTCGTCCACAGTATTTCCTGAACTTCAGGCGGCATGGTATAAACTGCTTATTAGGGCTGAGTACCCATCTGTCACTTATTCTCAGCATCTTCTGTAGCCATGAGTCTCCACATTTGACACCTTTCAATGGAAAAGGGTCCTCTTTGATTAAGGCTGAGCATAGCATTTGTCTATGGGTATAAAAGTAGATATTTAGAAGTTAGATTGACACTGTCAATTTAGCTAAAGTATTATTCAGCTCCCTCCTAGGATCTAAGACCTCCCCACTTGGATTTTAACCAGATTTACAGTACCTGGCATGGATTATCCTCTGTGAAGCAGACCTCAAATCCAAGCATTGACTGGTTGCTACTCCATAAGGTATCACACAGTGTGTACATCGTGCTTGGCATCTACATTTCATCGATCACAGGATTCACAGCTGGGTGTAATCATTGATATCTTTTCTCCCCAGAAACATTCATAGCACCTTGATGGCATGATGGCATCTAGCTGACAGGGAGAAGTCTTCCAGCCAGGTTCTACCTTGATTTCACTATATCATGCACCCCAGGTATGTAATATCTACACCATCAGGGTCTTTGCTAGTTCTGGTGGGAATCATGAGAAACAGCAAGAGCCCCCATTGTTTTAGGGGCTTCTGATTTTAAAATATTGTAATGGATTCTAAAAGATTCCTTCTATTAAATTCAAATTATAGCACTGTTTAATTGTTAATGTTTTTTTCTCAGTGTTTAAGTGATAGCATGCATTACAATTAATGGTATCTTAGAGGTGATGGAATGGAGTATAAGACAATCATAATATAGGTTAAAAACCTAAAATTTCAATATAAAATGCAGAAACTCACAGATTATATTTTGAAAACTTAGTTGTATGTGATTAACCAGAGAATCACCTTACATTTTAGCCAAGAAACTTTAAAACATTGGGGGATATATGAAAAAAATATTAACAACAGCAAAACTTCACATAACCATCAGCAAAATTAATTATCTGATTAAGGAGAAGTTATTGCCTAATAATGAAAGAAAGAATTCTCTGAGAAAAATCTAAAATGTTGCCTCTTTCTGAACCTAGCAACATAATATCCAAACAAAATAAGGAAAAACTTTTAAAGTACTAGAAATACACTAGAAGCCCACACATTTGAATAGGGGTTTTACATTTGTCAATGATAACACAAGGGTTAGAGCAATCAAAGTCATTTCCCTAAGCTTGAGAGGAAGCTACAGACCAAGTTTCAAAAAAAATCTCCTTCATCCTACATAGCATGTTCTCTAACCAAAATGCAATAAAAATTAGAACCTTAAAAATACTCTTAGGGATTGAAGAGATGGCTCATCAGTTAAGAGCACTGACTATTCTTCCAGAGGACCTGGGTTTGGTTCACAGCATCCACATGGTGGCTAACAACCATTCATAACTCCAGTTCCAGGGGATCTAACACCCTCTCCTGACCTCAGCAGGCACTGCACAACATGGGTGCACTTACATACATGCAGGCAAAACATTCATACACATAAAATAAAAATAATAAGTAAAATATTTTTAAAAGAAATAAGAATAGATAAAAATTGCAACAACACCCAAAGGTCCACATCATACCATGCTTGGAACAGAATGCACTTCTGGACAAAGCAGAATAGCAGGATGTTGCCCATACTTATAAAGTTTTAGTTAAAAGAAGATAGATCTGAAGCAGCTATGTCAAAATCTTTCCAAATTAATGTTGGCTTATATGAGCCATTATATTTTCTATGTTTGAAATATTTCACAATATAATTGTGGGGTGTGCACACTTGCATGTTTGTGGGTACATGTGTGAACATGCGTGTGGTGGCCATAGGTCAGCTTCAGGTGTACTTCCTCCTCAGGAGCCCTTCACCTTGTATTTTGTAGCAGTGTGTCAGAGTAGGCACAGGTAAGCAGGAACTTGACAAAACCCCCCAATGGTTTGCCATTGCTAAAAAACAAGATAATAGATATCTGGTAGGAGGTTTCCTTGTTGTTGTTGGGGTTTTTTTTTTTAATATAAAGCTTTTTTAACCAACAAAGACAATATTAGAAACTGTGGCTTTTGCATGGCCTGTGTATCTTCTGTCCTCTGCCACTGGAAGTGCTATGTCTGGTTTTGAAGGAAGAGAGCTCTCAGAAGGGTGGAGCAGAGCGAGCACACTACCAACGGTTTCTCCCTAAGCCACAGCCTACAGCACAGGCAGAGCTGGGAGCCGCCAGGGGTCTACACCAGCAGAGATGCTTCTTCTGAAAGACAGGAGGAGACATTCCCCCCAGACAATGCACATTGCCTGCTAAAACCCTCAGCAATGGTTTGTACTGTTATGTGCAGCATTATGGGAGTTCCTCCAAAAAAGCTGCTAGGTCCTGCCTGTGCAGCTAACTGAACTTTCTGAGACCCTAGTTAGGAAACACATACAGGGTACAGTTGGTGTTTTTGAATATTCATCTGATGCCATCTCTAGGCTGACATTTTCAAAGGTCTGTGACCATCAGGATAGTTCCACTGGATATTCTAAGATTCATTTCATAATTTGATCTTACACATTGCTTTGTGTGGATACGTGTTGTCTTGGCTGCAAAGTTTTGATGGAAGATAGAGTTACACTGTTTACAAGCACAGTGATCTAAAAGCCTAAACTGTGGGTTGTACCCCTCCTTTGTGGTCACAGAACTGAATATGAAAGTGGAGGAAAACCTGGCACCAGTTTCTGATCACAATAATCAAAATGAATTCAAAAATCCAACCTGTAATGACTCTAAGGTGTTTTGCCATGATGCACCAACACAACTGCACTGCAGCTCAGTCACGAATTCACACAGCATGCATGCTTTGCACTGTGCACACCATCGCACCACACAGCATCATCAAACACCATCTCCAACACCTCCAATCTTCTCAGATTGCAAACTATTATATGTTCTGAATTGCTGTGTTTTTACTATACATACAAAGACTTACACTCTGTGATGATTTGAACGACAAATATCACCCATAGACTCCAAGTATTTGAACACTTGGTCAGTTGGTGACACTGTTTGTAGAAAGTAGTGGAACCTTCAGGAGGCATGGCCTTGTTGGAGGGAGCATGTCACTGAGGGCAGGCTTTGAGAGTTCATAATCTTGTGCCTTGTCCCACTTCTAGTCTCTCTCTCTCTCTCTCTCTCTCTCTCTCTCTCTCTCTCTCTCTCTCCTTCCTGGGCCTGCCACCATGATGGACTCTTACCCCCTCTGGAACCATAACCCCTAAACTCTTCTTTCTATAAGTTCCCTTGCTCATGGTGTTTTGTCACAGCAACAGACAAGTAACTAGTACATGCTCTATAGAAACAGTGGTTTAAACAAACAAAACAAAGATCCATAACAAATTCCTACTGCTATTCCTCAACATAAATATCACATCAATCCAGATACCTTTTGAGTGTATGATGTTCTATAAATAAGAAGATCCATCTCATTAGCTTGAAAAATTGCTTTCATCTTTAATAAATGGTAAAAATATCTGTATAGCAAAAAAAGTTTTAAAGTAAATTTCTTCATAATCTATTATCAGTAAATATTTGATATCTGCACCAATTTTATATACCTACATATTCTGGGTCCACTAAATTTTCTCCAGAGTAAAGGGTTTGCATATGCAACAAGTTTAAGAGGCTCTGAACTAAGAAATCTTAGTGCTCTGAGCTTCACTTGTGAGTTCTTTTACACTTCTGTTCATTCACATGTGTGCACAGCTGCATGCTGTGTGTGCTTGTGCATGCATGTGGAGGCCAGGGCGCAGCACTGGTGCTGTTCCTCAGGTGTTGTCCACTTTGATTTTTGACACAGGGTCTCTCATTGGCCTGGAGCTCACAAAGTACCTGAGGCTGGCTGTCCAGGGAAGCCAGGGATTAGAGGTGCGTACCACCATGTCGAGCATTTTTACCTTGGTCTGGAGAATGAACAGAAGACTTCATCCTTGCAAAGCAAGTACTTTACCAACTGAGCCATCTCCCCACCCAACTTCCATACTTCACGTGCACATTTTCGGTGAAGCTTTGACAATATAAGTATGTTGAGCTGAAGATAGATAAAACTGAACACAGAATGTTGCCTGCTAATCCAGCATCCACCTCATTCCCTGTCTTTCTTACAACCTTAGATTTGTTTCAGTATTCACCCTTGTTGACCCAGCCAGGACACTCTATAAAAAAATTAGTTAATTTCTGTCTCTGTGGATAGGGTAGCCTGCTATCTTTAAGACAGCTGAGATAATTCCATTCCTCTTGCCAGTGGTTGGCTTTAGAATGGGGATTCAGGATAATTCGGGCAACGAAACCACCAGGCAACTTCCAGGAAGACGCTTGGGAATGCTGTGGCTTCTTACAACACTGAGAGGAGGGGCAGGGCAAAGAAATAGGAAGGATCTGAGTCCTTGAAGATATTTTTAAAACTCCATATCCACAACTTGAGAGTCTGCCCTACATCTACACTTCTTGTTATATAAGATAATAATTTTCATTTTCACAGCTCATGTCCAAGCCTGGTACAGAAGAGACCAGCCATAACTAGAGATCCATGCTGTTATTCCCCCTATCCTTGCCCACCAGTCTCCCCCACTGTCCCCAGTACATTATCAAGGGAACAGATAACATCACTCTCCATCCTTAGTCTGCTCACTCTTAATCTTAAGTAAAGTGTCTATTCCCTATAGTAGGTATTAGTATAGAACCCAAACTTAGCAAAGCTTCCAAGTATAGCTTTCACCACTCACTTGGGGATACAGAAGCAAGGCTCCCATTCACCATTCTGCAGTTATGAGCTACATGTTAGGATTCACTCTATTTAGTTATTCCTACATTTCTCCTCTCTCATCAAAAACCTCTCACCCTTCACTTTCAGTAGATCACCATCCCACAGAATCCTCGGTATCTTATTCTACAAAGCAACCAAACCCTGATGGAATGAATCCTAATAGGAAATGAATCTTTCTAGGTTCTTGATAGATAAATTATAAGGAGAATCTTTTTGTTCTGTGTATCTCAAACCAGTAGGACAAAACTAAAGAGATCACTGAGTAGAGACACAATGTCATAGTAGACACAGGAATAGGCAGACTGTGGGTGGGTGCGTGTATCACATGTGTTCACATGCATGTGGAGGCTGGACATCAGCCTCAGTTGTCACTCCTCAGGCAGTCTCCACCTTTTTTTTTTTTTTTTTGTCTTTTTGAGACAGGATCTCCCTGTAGCCCCAGCTGGCCTGGAACTCACTCTGTAGTCCTGGCTGGCCTTGAACTCACAGAGATCCACCTCCCAAGTGCTAGGACTATAGACGTGCACCACCACACCTGGCACCACCTTGTTTTTTGAGACAGGGTCTCTCACTGATCAGGAGCTCACCAAGTAGGTTTGGCTGGCTGAGCAGCAGCCCCAGGGAATCTGTTTCTCTCTACATCCACAGTGCTAGGTTTACAAGTTCTCATGACCAAGTATTTCTTATGAGCTCTTGGAAGAGAACTGAGGTCCTCACACTTGTAGGTCAAGAGCTTTACAAGCTGAGCCATCTCCTATCCCAGAAGTAGCCATATTTTTTGATACAGGAACCCGGAGATCTCAGGAATGTCAATGGAAACAGAATGACTACTCATCCAAAAGATAGAAACAAGTGACATTTTCAATATTTAGTTTTTAGGCTCTCAAAGCAACAGAAATGCCTAAATCCAACTTTCCTGAGACAAGCCTTTCCATGCAAGGCTCGCTGACACGTGGAGACACTCAAATGAGAGTAGAAATAAATATGAGATGGTAAAAAAAAGGAAACCCTCTAAGATTAGGCCAGTTCTCTTTGTTAAAAAGGGAACCCAGGGGCCAGAGAGATAGCTCAGTGGTTAACAGCACCCACTGCTCTTGCAGAGGACCTGGGTTTGAGTCCCAACACCCACCTGGTGGCTAAGAACCATCTTTAACTCCAGTTCCAGGGGAATCCAATGCCCTCTTCTGACCTCTGCAGCACTGTGCGACACAGGTGCACCAACCTCCATGGAGACAGTACACTCATCCACAAAAACAATAATAAATAATAAATAAATAAATAGGAACCCAAACCCCCTGGTAGAAAACCTACAAGCACAGTCTCTGAAAAGCTCATAGAGAAGACTTAGTAGCAAGGAGTCTCCCAAACTAACATGACAGAAGAAAGGTGAAGAGAAGGTGAATGCTGCAGGCAGAACAGTCACTGTGTCACAAACATTTTCCTGAGAACAGAGGATGATGTGAAAAAAGGAATAAGGCAGAGCTGGGGAGATAACATGGTAAAGGGCTTGCCACACGTGCATGAAGCCCTGAGTTTCTTCCGCAACACTCACAGACATACAGAAAGTAAAATGTATTGAAAAGATGAGAGTGTCAAAGGAAAGAATATAAGAGTAAATAAGCCCCAGTCCTTTTCTGAGGCATGGCTCTGTGAAAAGTGGTTTGCTTAGAGGATATTAGCTGCAGGGATTGGATACAGCCATGGACTGGAATATCCACACAGTTCTGGCTGCACACACGCTGCAGGGTTTGGAAGCTGTTATTCTTCAGCCCTGTGAGGTTCTGGAAAACACACAGGTGAGAGACAACCTCTCCCCTCCAGCAGGCCTTCACCACTATGCTTCCTGGCTGAGGGGCAGATGTTCCTCACATCATTACCAGGCAGGGCGTGTGTGATGCAATGGAACATAAGCCAACACTGCACTCACCCAGCTTCCCCTGCTCTGCAGGCCTCCTCATGCCCAGCCAAGCCAGGCTTCCCACAGGCAGCTGAATTTATAGAGCAGGAATATATTTTTATACAAACACATCACTCTAGTGATATAAACAATCATAACATTATTAATAGACCCCCACCTGCACGGGGTTATAGGGAATAAAGGAGAAAGGATTTTGTTTGGGCTGGTAATTAATATCCTAAGGTCACAAGAAGCTTCAAAGACTATGGGATTGCAAAACTTCTGGCCCTGGAAAGCACAGGTAGATTGCAAGGTGTCTATGCCCATGGGTGTGTACACCTTGAACTCTGAGCAGACACCCATGGTTCCTGACTCAGGGATAGCCCACCATTCTTCTCCAGTACTTCCAGTAGCAGAGAACAGGCCTTCTCTGTGCTGAGGGGCCACACAGGCCACAAATAAAAGCCAAGTTTTGTAATATTATCTTTGTTGGTATTCACAAAAGCCAGAAAATGGAAATGACTTAGATGCTCACTTGCTGATGAATGGATAATGAAAATATGGTGCATTTGCACAATGGAATATTATTCAGCTGTTAAGAAAAAACAAAATTGAAGCTGGAGAGATGGCTTAGCATTTTAAGAACACTGGCTATTCTTGCAGGGGACCTGGGCTCCATTCCCAGCACCCAATGGCAGCTAACGACCAACTATAACTCCAGTTTCAGGGGAATTTGATGTCCTCTTCTGACCTCCACAGGCACTAGATGACACAGTGGCACTTGCCTACATGTAGGCAATACACTCATATACATAAAATAATAATAAATAAAAATAAAAGCCTGAAAACTAGCCTCCAGATGGTGATGAGCTTCTCCAGTCGCACCATCCCCAAGCCCCTAGCTTGGAACCATCTGAAGCCACTCCCCCTGCTGCAGGAGTAGACCACCCTGTGTTTTAGTAGGGTTCCAGACCCTTGCAGACTGCCCAAGAATACCTGAATCAACCTTTGCCCAGCAAGCCCCCCAAACTGTGCTGAGTCTACTGGCTAGGAGGGCCTTAGAATGAAGCCTGAGAATATCTGACTGATGCTTGGCTTGGGCCTCAGGGGGAGCTCCTCAGTAGCTGTGTGAAATCCAGCTGGTCCCCCCCAATGCAAAATCAAAAGAAAGAACCTGAAGCCTAGACCAACCAGACTTTCATACCTAATAAGAAGACAACCGAGACACATCAAGAATACAAAGTCAGTCTTCAATTCAACAAAGGAACACTTGAGATTCATACTAGAATCACAAACAAAAGAAATCCATATGCCAAAATCACAATGAAAAGTAAATAATGTGAAAATCCCAAATAATGTTTCCACTAAACACTACCTGTCCTATAGAAGAGTTGTACAATAAGGACCCCCTAGACATAACCAAGGACACGAAATTTAAAAGAATTATCAGGGGGCTGGAGAGATGGCCTAGCAGTTAAGAGTGCCAACTGCTCTTGCACAGGACCCGGGTTCGATCCCCAGCACCCACATGGTGGCTGAGAACCGTCTTTAACTCCAGTTCCAGGGGAATCTGACACCCTCTTCTGACCTCCAAGGCATTGTACGACATGGGTGCACAAACCTACATGCAGACAGTACATTCATACACATACAAAAATAAATAAAATTTTAAAAATAATTAAAAAAAGAATGATCTTAAACATGATCAAAGAATTCAAAGAATTTAAAGAGCACACAAACAAATCAAAGAACTACAAGACGACAGGGATAAACTGCTGACTGAATTCACAAAGAGATAAAAATACTGAAGAAAAACTCAGGCTGCTGAAATGTAGAAGGAAGTGGAACAATAAGCCATCTAGAAATGGAGAAAGCCTCAGTAACAGAATGAATGAAATAGAAAATGGAATATCAAGACTGGACAATAAAGCTGAAGAATTGGACTGCTAAAGCAAAGGCTATAGAAATTTTTTTTTTAAAATACAAGATTGGAATATTCAGGAAATGTGGGACACCATGAGAAGACCAAACGTGCACATCATAGGCATAGAAGAAGACTCAGGATAGTGGTATTAACCAGATCTTCAACAGGACTGTAGAAGAAAATTTCCCCAAATTAAGGAAAGACATGTCCATACAAATACAAGAGGCACATAAAACACCAAAATACAGGACCAGAAAAGAAACTCCCCAAGCCAAATCATAGCAAAAACACTAAATGTTCAGAATAAAGAGAGAATACTGAAAGCTGCAAAAGAAAAACAAGTCACATATAAATGAAATCCCATCAGAATTACAGCCGGCTTTTCAGTGCAAACGATGAAAGCTAGAAGAGCCTGGACCAAAGTATTCCCAGTTCTAAATGACCATACATGCCAACCCAGAATACTTTACCCAGCAAAAATGTCTATTATAGTTGAAGAAGAAAGAAAAATCTTCCATGACATGAATAAGCTGAAAGAATTCATGTCCAGAAAACCAGCCCTTCAGAGAATACTTGAAGCAATACAAAGGGCAGAAGAAAGAAATGACTATACCCAAGTGGAAACAGAAAGAAGTGAAATGAAGGTATAACAGGAAACACAAACTTAGGCCAAGAATGCAAACAGAAACTAAAATGATGGAACCAATATACATACACACTCTCCATATACCAATGTACTCTCAATAATAACTTTAAATATCAATGGACTGAACTCCCCAATCAAGATACACAGGCTACTGGAATGGATTAAGAACCAAAACCCTTCTTTTTGTTGTCTGAAAGAAACCCATCTCACCTTCAAGGATGGGTACTATCTTACAGTGAAAGGGTAGAAAAAATACTCCAAGCAAATGGCACTAAGAAGCAAGCAGGAGTTGGAATTCTAATATCAGACAAAATAGACTTCAAACTAAAACTAATCAGAAGAGATAAAGAAGTTCACTTTATCCTTATCAAAGGAACAACTAACCAAGAGGATATTATAATCATGAATATATACACACCAAACTCTGGTGCACCCAACTTGATAACCACAATACTACAGGACTTTAAGATTAATCCCAACACAATTGTAGTAGGCAATTTCAATACCCTACTGTCTCCATTAGACAAGTCAACCAGACAAAGAATAAACAGAGAAACATTTGAATTAAACAATACCATATGTCAAATGGACCTAATAGACATCTATCAAATATTCCACTCAAGCACCAAAGAATATACTTTCTATTCCCCCCGACACACACACCCATAGAACTTTCTCCAAAACTGACCACATACTGGGGCACAAAACAAATCTCAACAAATACAAAAAAATCTAAATAATTCCATGCATTCTATCAGACCACAATGTAATTAAGCTTAATATCAATACTAGAAGAAGCCCTAATAACTGCACAAACTCATGGAGATGAAATAACACACTCCTGAATAATAAATGGATCAAAGGAGAAATTAAGAAAGAAATAAGGGCTGGAGAGATGGCCTAGCGGTTAAGAGTGCCAACCGCTCTTACAGAGGAACCGGGTTCAATCCCCAGCACCCACATGGCGGCCGAGAACCATCTGAAACTCCAATTCCAGGAGAACTCCAGTTCCAGGGGAATCTGAGACCCTCTTCTGACCTCTGCGGCATTGCACAACACGGGTGCACAAACTTGCATGCAGACAGTACATTCACACACATACAGAAATAAATAAAAATTAAAAAAAAAAAAAGAAAGAAATAAAAGTATTCCTGTAATTAAACAAAAAGGACAATACAGCACAACAAAACCTCTAGGACACTTTAAAAGCAGTCTTAAGAGGGAAATTTATACCTCTAAGTGCCTACATTAAATAGCCTGGCGTGGTGGCGCATGCCTTTAATCCTAGCACTTGGGAGGCAGAGGCAGGCGGATCTTTGTGAGTTCAAGGCCAGCCTGGTCTACAGAGTGAGTTCCAGGACAGCTGGGGCTCTAGGGAGACCCTGTCTCGAAAACACCAAAAAAAAAAAAAAAAAAAAAAAAAAAAAAAAAGATGATATCTTATCATTTATAAATGGGAAAGTTGGAACCACACAAATAAATGTCTTAACATTGCAGCTCAAGACACTTCAAAGACAACAACAAATGAAACCCAGGGCTCGGGGAATATTGAGGAAGAGGGAACAGAAAGATTATAAGAGCCAGAGAGATGTTGCATGACCACACAGAAATAGATCCTACCAGCTCCTGGGACCCTGCTCATATGAACCTACAGCATTAGTGTCAGCATGCACAAGACCCAGGCAAGCTCAACCATATAAAAACCCAGCATGGAACTACAGAAATGGGTAGAAGAACCCAATTATAGCTGAAAAAATATTGGAGGCTGATTACAATTGTGTGGGAAAAGAACTGGCCTTCCTTAAGCAAGGGACTCTGGATAGATGACTAGAGCTCAGAGGATGAACTGGCATTAGGGAGTGGCTGAGGAGAGTAATTTGGCACAGTGGAACCTGACACAAATGACAAAATGTGTAAACTCCAGAGATGGCTGGGAGGTGCCAATGGACTAAAGGGCATAAGAGTGATTAAAACTGATGGTGATTTTATGTATGAAATACATAAAAATTCAATAAAAATAATAAAGAAACAAAAAAAATAAAATAAAAAGAGAATATCATGAAATTTGCAGGTAAGTGGATGGAACTGTAAATAATCATCTTAGGAGAGGTAACGCAGACTGAGAAAGACAAATGCTACATGTTTTTTCTCATAAGTAGATGCCAGCTTTGAATCTTTAGATATGTGTGTTTTAGTCGGAAAGCCCATAGATGTCAGGAAACTAGTATAAATGGGGGTAGGGGAATACTGGTACAGGAGGATTAAATGGTGTGGGAAATGTGGGGGAAATAACTAATACAGGAGCCTTTTGAAAAAGTCGTATGGAAACTGCCTACTACAGAAGCTTCTTAAAATACACACACATGATATATATATATTATATATATATATATATATATATATAGAGAGAGAGAGAGAGAGAGAGAGAGAGAGTGAGTTTTTAGATGGAGTTTCCCTAGAAAGGGAGGACAATGCCCGTACCAGACAATATAAGCTAGCAAATAAAAAGCCCAATGCCAGGAATGGACTCTGTCCTTAGGTTTTGTTGACCAGGGAGGCCCAAAGAGTCTCAAATAATACTAGCTATTATCATTGCTCACCTGCCAGAACTTGATAAGACCCTCTTGCTACAGATGTCACATACATGACTCACATATAGGAACCATAGAATAAATGAATAATCAAGGGGTTGGTGACCTCACAGATTTATCTCTACTAGCTAGCTTTCATAATGCTGGAAGATGCTATGCATGAAAGAGAAAAATAATCAACAACTTTATGAACCATTCAAGCTACAATAAAAACTCAGTAAAATATGCCCGCTGATGAGATAGTGGCACAAATGTTATGGGAGTAACCACCCAATTTCTAACTGGATTTAAGGCATGTGTCACAAAATGTACAACATACCTGGAACTGTTATCAGCACCAAAAACCTGTGGTTAGACAGGTCACAGCCCATAGGGGAGAATATAGTATTCTGCTAAATGAACATAGTATTAAAGTGAATCCTAATGACTTTGTGTTATACCCACGGATGAATGCAGCTCTCACCTCCCACCAGAGAAGCTTCTTTCAGTAGGTAGCAACTAAACAGAGACCCACAACTGGTTAATGGGCAGAGAATAAGGGACAGTGGAGTGCTCAGCCCTAAATGGGACACCCATTCACAAGCTCTTCTCCAAAAGTTCAGGGATCATTTCAGGTGATGGGGTAGAAATATTCTAAGATCCAAAAATGCTGGATGTTTACAAACAAACCATATTTCCCAAGCACATGAGGTCACTTGCACATATGAACATACAGAGCTGTGACAGCATGCACAAGACCTGTGCAAGCTCAAGCCAGACAAAACCCACTGTGGATGGATGATGTAAGCAAGATTCCCCAGTCTTAGCTGAGGAACTATTGCTGGAGAGGGAGAGTCAGTCTTCTCTAAGAGTGTGACACTGGATAAATGTACCAGACTCTAGGGGACAGACCTGTGCTGGACAGCTTCAATGTCAACTTGACACACCTGGGTTGAGGGAGCCTCAACTGGGGAATTGTCTCCATTATACTGACTTGTGGCCATGTTTGTGGAGTATTTTCTTGATTGTTGAGTGATGTAGGAGGGCCCAGCCCACTGTGGGTGTGCCACCCCTGGGTAGGTTGTTCTGTACTGTATAAGAAAGCAGGCGGCTGAGAACCATCTGAAACTCCAATTCCAGAAGAACTTCAGTTCCAGGGGAATCTGACACCCTCTTCTGACCTCGGCGGCATTGCACGACACGAGTGCACAAACCTGCATGCAGACAGTACATTCATACACATACAGAAATAAATAAAATTTAAAAAAATTAAAAAAAGAAAGCAGGCTGAGTATGGGCAGTGGGGGTTGTGTGTGGGGGGGGGCGGGTAACTAAGAAGCATTCCTCCATGGCCTGTGCTTCATGTCCTGTTCCAAATTTCTGTCCTGAGTTCTCACCTGGGCTCCCTAAGTGATGAACTGTGACCCAGGAGATGTAAGATGAATAAACCCATTCCTCCCCAAGTTGATATTGTTCAGAGTGTTTTGTCACAGCAATGGAGAAGCAAACGAGAACAAGACACATATCCAAAAGCATTTGGGAAACACAAATTAGATTTGATAGTCCCTTAAAAATAAAAATAACAGAGGACATGAAGTCACATGGGAGCAAAGTGGGAGTGGAGAGTAGGGAGAGGGTCTAAATACGATCAAAATATATTGTCAGCCCTGGGGAATCTGAAGCAGGGGGATCTGCAGTTTGAAGCCATTCTGGGCTACATGACCACACCTCTAAAAACAATACAAGAGTAACTGTGGTGAAGCTCAATTCAGCCATCAGTGAATAGGCAAGTGCTTTGACCTCACAGAGCACTCGCCCTGCAGGATGTCAGTATGAAGACGGGAAAACTCATACAGGTTGTGGCCACCTGCCCAGGTGAGTAGAATGGATTTCCCCCAGTACTGTCTGATCCACACCCTGTCTTCTCTGTATCATACGTGGTTCTTTACCGTCTCTTTTCTTTTCCCCGTAACTAGTTAAACAGTTTGCTGAGTTCATCTGCACTACCAGGAGATGACCTAATGTTATGAGCAGTAGGTAGACAGGCCAGAACAAACTGGATAGCTGTTCCACCAAGGATGGTTAAGGGTGGCACCACTGAGACTTCCAAGACCAGTTCTGTGGCCTCCTAAGTGCAATGGCAAAGCATCTTCCTCCTTCCCTCTTCCTCATCCACATTGAAAACCACAGGTGCTCAATCAGGACAGCTCTGGGGCAGGGAGACTGAACACTCTAATCAAAGAGAAGCTATAAGCCAGTCCACAGAGCAGCCATAATGGCTGAATAATCTCTGGTCACACATGAAGGGGAAGACAGCTAAGTAACTGTCTGCCCTTTGGTAATCTCTAAGTGAGAAAAAGAAAAATGTATAAAATCACACATATTAGGTGCTAAGTAAAAGATTGCTTCGAGGCATTTCCTTTCTCTCTCTCTCTCTCTCTCTCTCTCTCTCTCTCTCTCTCTTTCTCATATGTGTGTGTGTTTCTACAATAATGGGTTCCATATGCCCTTTTCAAATGTATCCCTCCCCAATTCCCCTCCACTACTCTGCCCTCTCACCCCCTCACCCCACTTAACTGCCTCTGTCCTATTCATCCCCTTTCCCCCTTTATAACACCTGTGTTCACATAAAAGAAGAGATTCTATTTAATCTACCCAAGGTCAATGATGGGTACCATTTTGATGGATTGCTTTCTAGTCTTTTTTGTACATATTTATTAATATAATTGGGCCCTTCCATATAGTTCTATTGTTCTTTAACCTACTGTTTCTTTTACTAATATATATATAAAATTATTATTATATAATACTATATATTGTCTTTTCAAGACAGGGTCTCCCTGTAGTCCCAGCTGGCCTGGAATTTACTCTGTAGACCAGGCTGGCCTTGAACTCACAAAGATCCACCTGCCTCTGCCTCCCCAAGTGCTAGGATTAAAGGCATGTGCCACCACGCCCTGCTTACTAGTATATTTTAATATACTCTAGAATAAGGTTTTGGAAACTGTACCCTACTGAACTGTGTTTTAAGAAATCATGCCATGCTGGAGAGATGGCCTAGTGGTTAAGAGCGCCGACTGCTCTTGCAGAGGACCCGGGTTCGATCCCCAGCACCCACATGGTGGCTGAGAACTGTCTTTGGCTCCAGTTCCAGGGGAATCCGACACCCTCTTCTGACCTCCGCGGCACTGCATGACATGGGTGCACAAGCTACATGCAGACAGTACACTCATACACATACAAAAATAAATCAAATGAATTTAAAAAAATTAAAAAAAAAGAAATCATGCCAAGAGTTCATTATGTAATGATGTTATTTCAATAAGCTCAACACGTTAATGCATCAACTCTTCTGATTTCATCTTTACAAATAATTATTACAATACAAATTATTTCTGTAAACAAGAATGTTAACCATAAAAGAGATAAATTTCCTTCTAAGAACAAGAAATACTTATAGTAAAAAATAAAACTCAAGTGAGGCTACCTCTAGAAAAAAAATTGTATCTGCTTACCATTATCTGGCCAAAACTAAACATAAAATAGGTGGAAGGGGCAGCTCAGAGGTAGACCTTGTCTAGCATTGGCAAGTCTCTGGGTTCAACCTTCAACATGGAAAGCAGTAAGTGCACATAAAACATCATCTCCCACCAAGTGCTAGCACCTTAATAATTATTATTTGTATTATTGATGCCAAATTTTATTACTGCTTTAGAGTCCATTGAAAATGGATTCTCGGGCTGGAGAGATTCCTCAGTGGTTAAGAGCACTGGCTGCTCTTGCAGAGGACCTAGGTTTGATTCCCAGCACCACATGAGGGGGTAACAGCTGTCTATAACTCCAGTTCCAGGAGAATCCTATGACCTCTTCTGCTCAGGCATGGCACTGCATGACATGGGTACATTTACATACATGCAGGTAATACAATCATCCACATAAAAAGAGCAAATAAAATATTTTAAAATGGATTCTCTTTTCCACACATAAATTTTAACTTCCATCAATACTTGTTTTTCACATCTATAGTCTGGGGCAATAACTCAGTTGCTAAAGTCCTTGCCATACAAACATGGGGAAATGAATTGAATCCCTAGAACCCATGTCAATGCCAGAGATGAGTCCCTTGTAATCTCAAGCTGTTAGCAGATGATTTTCAAGGACCGCCCATCTGTGCTCACCTGCTTCCCCAACCCAGTTCTTATATGGTGTGATGGTTACTCCTGGGTGTCAACTTGACTGGACTAAGGAACAAATAAGAGAAAAGGGATGTTTGGATTGGACCACCTCAACCCGGATGGCCCACACCAAATGTGGGCATTACCTTCTGCCGGCAGACAGTATAAAAAAGGCCATGGCAGAAGGAGCTGGTCCCTTTTCTCCTGTGGCTTGCCTCTCTCATCTGGTGAGTTTGTCTTGCTGCTGTGATCAACCTTTCGGATCCCAGCGTGAACTGAGATCGGCAGATCTCCTGGAATCTATTCAGGCCTTCAGCACTAGATTGGGACTACTGAGACATCCAGCCTTGCGGACTGAGCAGTTCCTTGGATTCTCTCGGCCTTTCTAGTGTGGTGCAGCTACTGTTGGACTCCTTGAACTCTGTCACATGAGCAAATCAATAAATTGTATATAGCTATATATTCGTCCTGTTACTTCTGTTTCTTTAGAGAACCCTGACTAATACATATGGGTGCAGGAAATCCCAAATCAAGTGCTTAGGCTTTCACAGCAGGCATCCCCTCATCCCCCTAAGAGTATTTCTTGATATAACATTGTACAGCTGACACTGTTAGCTGAACACTTTCCATGTTATTGTGACCAGATCCCCAAGTGTCCAGCCTCCAGCCAGACTCTAGTTTTTAAGCCTCTCTTGCAGCTCAGACTGGCCACATGACACATTCAAGACAGGGTGCTGGAAGAGGAAACTATTCTGGCTTCCCAGGAAGCTTTTCCTCCAAAGGCGGTAGAAGCTCAGGGATGTGCTTATTATCCATCCTGCCCCACCCCCATGTTGTCCTTGAAGACTGAGTCTGTAAGAGTAGGCTCCATGGCTCCACGGAAAGCTAGAGGCTGGCCAGCAGGCCTGATATCTGTGAATGGCGGAAGGAACCAATGGTAAGACTCCTCCTGAGTTTACTGAGATATGAGCTGCCCCTCTTGGTGGAGCCACTTTTCCTTAGGTCTTTTCTGCAACTCCCAAACTAATGCATGTGCGGTCCGGGAGAACATCACATGTGCCAAGTCATAACCACCGACAGGACTTCCTCTGACAGGACTCTGTCTGGACATGGAGAAAATAGAGGGGAAATACTGTTAATAGAATTTAATGTGAATAGAGAAGAGTAGAAAAATAAGTAAATTTATCATGCTTGCTGTTACTGTAACACACAACCTGAGTTCAACCAATTTAAAACAGAAAACATTTACTTTAGCTCAAGTGTCAGAGGTTCCATTCCATGACTGGTTGGTCCTACTGGTTGGGCCTACATGGCAAGGCTGGACAGAAGAGTAGAGTGGATGTCAGGAACAGAGCATGTTACAGTAGCAGGGAAGCAAAGAGAAAGGAAGAAGACACTGGCTGGGATCCTAATATCCTTTCAGGCACGTGACCCCAAACATAACTTCTTTTCACCAGGCCCAACCTCCTTCACCTTCTACAACTTATCAATGATGTCTTGTTAGGGACCAAGTCATGAGCATTTGACAGATGAGCATTTGGGCACACTTGAGACCAAACTACAGCACCCCTGGTAATTTTACCAGACATTGAATCACGACAAGTTCACCCCAATTTTCCTTCTATTTATGAAGTAGGAAACTGAAGACAGTATCCTTTGAAAGATGAAGCTTTAAACCAAAGATACCCCATACCGAGCTACCCCACTGTTTATATTCTCTAACAAGATAATACTTGATTACTTTTCTGAGGAAAATAAGCTTTTACAAGAAACAATTGGCGTGTGGTGTAACACTTGAGAAATTTCATTACCTATAAAATATCATTTTATTGATATAGTTTAGGCCCACTCATGTCAGGATTTGTTAGGCTTTGTTTTTTTATTTTATTTTTATTATTTTATTTATTTTTTATTTATTTTGTATGTATATGAATGTACTGTCTGCATGTAGGTTTGTGCACCCATGTCGTGCAGTGCCTCAGAGGTCAGAAGAGGGTGTCAGATTCCCCTGGAACTGGAGTTAAAGATGGTTCTCAGCCGCCATGTGGGTGCTGGGGATCGAACCCGGGTCCTCTGCAAGAGCAGTTGGCGCTCCTAACTGCTAGGCCATCTCTCCAGCCCCTTCTTTTTATTTTCACTTTTATTTTTGAGACAGGGTCTCCTGTAATCAAAGCTTGCCTCCAATTTGTTATGTAGTCAAGGATGACCTTGAACATCTGAGCCTCGCAACTCCACCCCATCGGTGCTGAGATTACAGACCTGAGCCACAGCCCCCTGTTTTTGCGGTGTTGGGGATTGAGGCCAGAGCCTTGAGCATGCTAAGCAGGAGCTTAATTGCTGAGCAACATTCTCACGTCATTTCCCAGCGACTCTTAGGTAACAGATACATTTAGACTGTCTGAAACTGGTGTTTTCTAAGGTTTCCTGTCCCTCATGTAGAGGTGGGCCTTTTAGCTGTGCTGTCCTTAGGATCCAAAATGTGCCTCAACCCCTTGAATTAAAGGCTTGGTTACCAGCCTGGATGTTATTGGGAGCTGTTGGAACCATTAAGAAAGTTAGACTAAAGGGCAACCCTGTCTCAAAAAGACAAAAAAAAAAAAAAAGAAAAGAAAAGAAAGAAAGAAAGGAAGGAAGGAAGGAAGGAAGGAAGGAAGGAAGAAAGAAAGAAAGAAAGAAAGAAAGAAAGAAAGAAAGAGAAAGAAGGAAGGAAGGAAGGAAGGAAGGAAGGAAGGAAGGAAGGAAGGAAGGAAGGAAGGATACTTCAAGTCTTCAAGTCAATGGGGGCACGGTGTTCAAGGGAAGTGTGGGACCCCCTTCTTTTTTGTCTAGTGCATTCCAGCCTTGAGATGGGTAGCACCCACAGTGCTGTTCACCACCCGCCCCGGTGGGGCCGGCCATAGATCCAAATCTTTTGAGACCTCGGGACTGGACAAGAACCCTCGCTTCTGTAAGTTGCCTGTCATAGGTACTTATTGTGGTTTGGTTTGGTTTTCTTTGTTTTGTTTTGTTTTGTTTTAAAGTGCTGGGAATTGACCCCCAGGGACTCGGGAGCCCTGCAGGAAGCTGCAGTGGAGAGCTAGCACAGTTTACGAAGAAACATGGAGACATCTGTTCAGAAATCTCTAACTATGGTGGTGCATGCCTTTAAGCCTAGCACTTGGGAGGCAGAGGCAGGCAAATCTTTGAGTTCAAGGCCAGCCTGGTTTACAGAGCGAATTCCAGGACAGCTGGGGCTACAGGAAGACCCTGTCTCAAAAAGACCAAAAAAAAAAAAAAAAAAAAAAAAAAAAAAAAGAAATCTCTATCTTTTGTCATGTAGGTCACTCCAAAAACTATTCCCTAAAATACAGCCACATTACATACACATGTCTAAGTAATTCTGGTTTCTCTTGCTGAGACACTGCCTCTTATATGTTAATTAACTTTTGACATCACTTTTACTCTGAAAGACTAAGTAGCCCTTTAATCGTAAAATGTTAAATGTTACTGTTATATTTTCTCAATTAAAAGTAAATTTCTATGGATTTTATATGTGGTTCAGTGTCACACATCAGTAATAGCTTCCAAATAAATGAGGGTTTGGAGAAGTCCGGGGTTTTGTCTCCTTGCTTTTTTTTTTCCTGTGAGCTTTTTCTTTTTCTTTTTTGTTTTTGTTTTTTTGTTGTTGTTGGGGTTTTTTGGTCTTTTTGAGACAGGGTCTCCTTGTAGTCCCAGCTGTCCTGGAACTCACTAGGTAGACCAAGCTGGCCTTGAACTCACAGAGATCCGCCTGCCTCTGCCTCCCAAATGCTAGGACTAAAGGCGCGCGCCACCACACCCAGCTGAACTTAATAGTCTTAACCAAAGTTTCCACGTTCCACATTCTCAAATTTTCATTTTGTCTCTAAAATTTTTAAATGCTAATCAAGAGCCAAAATCAACTATTTCCAGCCTCAGTTTTCAAATGTCAGTTTGTTTGGCCTAACTCTACTCAATTCATGCAGTGTAATTCTAAACTTCAATATTTGACATTTTCCTGCAGAAACTTAGCCTTCTGTGTGGCTTTTGGAAAGCTGGCTCCTCCCACCTGCTGTCTGGGGTCGGGGCTCTCCGCGCCTGCGCAGTCAATTAGAGGCGCTGCCTTGGCCCGCGAGCCCTGGTGCGGGTTCCCGGGTTCCGGTCGTGCCTGCGCCTAGTGTTATAGAGGTCTGTCCTGTGGGAACTGGATGGGCCATCGCAGAGACAGGTGACTCCCCACACTCGACACACCCACGAACGAGAACTCCGAGTGGGGGTGGGGGATGGTCTTTGATTGGGGAGCAGACAACGACAAAGATCGACTTGTGTTTTTACATAGCCCATTTTCTGCTGAATCAGCGAACTTTACAGAAGCTTTGGATTCCAGACCCTTAAGGAGTTTGTTTTTTATCCCCAAACAAGTGTAGGAAGGAAGCGTTGCTTTCACTATGAAAGGAAGCTAACTCGACTACAATTTTTAAAATAAATAAACAAACAGATGGTGGGTGCACCTATTAATCAGGGTTCATGCCTGGTACCACAAGGACTTGCCAGAAACTAGAGGGGTGGCGTTTCAGCTGGCTTACTAGTTCCTAACTAGTTCCTAACGAGGCTGCTGCGCTGAGCTGGAGAAAGCAGGGGGAAACAGGGTCCATTAACTCCATACACCAACGCTGACAATTTAGTTTTGCCACAAAAGTTGTTTTTATACAAATAACCGCCCCCAATACCTCCGCCCCTATACGCACACCAAGAACCTGCAGGCTTGAATGTACCTGTAATTGTTTTCCTGTCTCCACACCCTTGGCAACTTTTGTTCCCTAGTTCTACTTATTCCGGGTATGAAATCTGACAAAGAAAAATCCTGAAACAAAAAGCGAGAAAGATAAAAGGGGCAGGGAGAAGAGGAGGGGAGGGGAGGGGAGGGGAGGGGAGGGGAGGGGAGAGAGGAGGAGGAGGAGGAGGAGGAGGAGGAGGAAAGAGAAGGAGAGGAGGAGAGAGAGAGAGAGAGAGAGAGAGAGAGAGAGAGAGAGAGAGAGAGAGAGAACCTGCCACCCTCCTGGCTATCTGAAATGCTTGTTCCCCGAGATTACAGTAATTACAGCCCCAGCATGGGTTCCATACAAGCGCTAAATGAAACAGCACATCAATTAAAAAATAAACACTCCATTCTAGGAGAAAGACAACCCCCTGGGACGCCCTAACAAGCATAAATGAACCTGCCAAGCCCCAGCCCCTCACCCCCCCCCCTTCCTTCTTAAGGTGGACGTGAAGGCTGCAGGCGTCTGCAGCCTGAGGCTTAGGCTGGGTACTGCTCAGGGATACGTGTACTCCCGTCCGCACTAGGGTAAAGCCCCACCTCCCTCAGCAGAAAAGAAGGCGCTGGCAAAATCGTGAAGTTTTGGATAGATGGACTTAGGTCCTAAAAGTAGCAAAGAACTGGGAATCCAGCGGCAGTTGCCAGTGCGTCTTATTGGCAAGTTTTTGTTTGGGTTTAAAAGGAGAAAGTGCCCACGTGCTTCATAATTTTATCCCATCCAAAAATCAACTTCCCCTGGGATATCTGTACTTTGATCACACATTTTCTTAGTAAGCCTAAGCGTCCTAGACCACACAGCGGTGGACATTGTGCACTGTCCCTCTTATAGGCAGGACTCCCAAGAGCGCGCACCCGCGGCACTTAGCCCCGCCGAACTATGTAGCTGCTACTGAGGTGGTCCCCCTCCCCCTAAATGTCCAAGTCTGAAAAGCCTGTGTTTTGAGAACCCCAGGAGATCACCCCTCTCCAGGTGCCTCTCAGAATCAGGTCTGAACCAGTACTGGCGCCCTGGCTTCTGGCTTTCAAGCTGCCCTGGCTCGGGGGTTGGAGAGGACTGGCTCAGGGACCAGCAGGTTACACGGGTGGACCGAGGCAGGCTGGCTCAGCTCTGAGAGGTGCACTCACTACCAAAACTCTGCCCCAGTCCGCGAGGAAATAGGACCAAGATCTCAGGCGCGCTGCGCTCCGTGAGGCCACTCGGGGCAAATGCTCAGTCCGGGCGGTCAATCCCAAAGTGACCAAACTGTCCATTCGTCCAAAGCCCGCAAGGAAGTCCGGGAGCTACAAGACTTCCTTAAGGAAGGCTGAGCCTTGGGAGCGCGTAGACTCCGCCCTGTCTTTCTGTGATTGGTGCGCCCAGGAGGAGGCGGAGACCAAGTCCAGGCTGTATAAATATTCATGAGCCGGCCTCGCGCCGATAGCGGGCTGTAGCCGGGAAGTTGGGCGAAGGGTGCAGCTCCTGCGGAGGAGGCGGTGGCGACTGGCTCGAGCCGCGCAGCTCAGGTGTCCACCCCGCCTCTTGCTTTTGCTTTGGATTTGTTTGTGCTTCTAGCCAGAAGGGATAGTCTACCCTGCTCGACTGTGGCCGGAACGCGGCGCGGACTTTTGGTGGCGGCAGGTCTATCTGTCCGTTCGGCGGACGGACAGGAGGACCCACGCGGGACGAGAGAAGGCAGCGGCCTGGCCCCGAATTCTGGCAGTGGCAGCGAGGCCTAGGACGGGCATGAACGACCGGGGGCCGAAGAGGGGCCTCAAGGTCTGACCCGCGCGGCGAGCAGCCAGGCACAGCCATCTTGACTGCGGCCCGAAAGGAAACTTGCTGCGCGCCGCCCTCTGCGTCTTCGGCCATCGCTGCTGGGCGCCACGCGGAGAAGTAGCGGGGTGAGCGGGAGAGGACCGGCGCGGGCTCAGGACGATGAGCTCGGGGTCCGCTTTCCTGCTCCGCGAGGGCTGAGTGCGACCGGACCCAGAGGGCGCAGGGCAGACCCCGAGGGGCTGCGGCACACGCCTGCGGCCACACTCGCCCCAAGAGCGCCGCGGAGAGGCTGACGATTCCTGCACAGGTTTCGGACTGCCTGCTGCAGACGCACCCGGAGAAGGGGCTGGATTGTTGGCAGACCCCCTACTCCACTGGGAGAGGCAGGACGAGGCCCGCAGGTCGCCGGCTTTCTTTTCCTCTGGTTCTTGCTGGGTCCCCCAGGGCCCTTCTGCGCGCCGCCTAGAGGAGAAGGACGCGGGGCCGCGGCGCGCAGCATGGAGTGGGGTTACCTGTTGGAAGTGACCTCTCTGCTGGCTGCCCTAGCGCTGCTGCAGCGGTCGAGCGGCGCCGCCGCCGCCTCTGCCAAGGAGCTGGCGTGCCAAGAGATCACCGTGCCGCTGTGCAAGGGCATTGGTTACAACTACACCTACATGCCCAACCAGTTCAACCACGACACGCAGGACGAGGCGGGCCTGGAGGTACACCAGTTCTGGCCGCTGGTGGAGATTCAGTGCTCCCCAGACCTCAAGTTCTTTCTGTGCAGCATGTACACGCCCATCTGCCTGGAAGACTACAAGAAGCCTCTGCCGCCCTGCCGCTCCGTGTGCGAGCGCGCCAAGGCCGGCTGCGCGCCGCTCATGCGCCAGTACGGCTTCGCTTGGCCGGACCGCATGCGCTGCGACCGGTTGCCGGAGCAGGGCAACCCAGACACCCTGTGCATGGACTACAACCGCACCGACCTCACCACGGCCGCGCCCAGCGCGCCGCGCCGCCTGCCGCCGCCGCCGCCGGGAGAGCAGCCGCCGTCGGGCAGTGGCCACGGGCGCCCGCCAGGGGCCAGGCCCCCTCACCGCGGCGGCGGCAGGGGCGGCGGGGACGCGGCAGCGGCGCCCCCAGCGCGTGGCGGGAAGGCGAGGCCCCCTGGTGGCGGCGCGGCTCCCTGCGAGCCCGGGTGCCAGTGTCGCGCGCCCATGGTGAGCGTGTCCAGCGAGCGCCACCCGCTCTACAACCGCGTCAAGACCGGCCAGATCGCCAACTGCGCGCTGCCCTGCCACAACCCCTTCTTCAGCCAGGACGAGCGCGCCTTCACGGTCTTCTGGATCGGTCTGTGGTCGGTGCTCTGCTTCGTGTCCACTTTCGCCACGGTCTCCACCTTCCTCATCGACATGGAGCGCTTCAAGTATCCGGAGCGGCCCATCATCTTCCTCTCCGCCTGTTACCTCTTCGTGTCGGTCGGCTACCTGGTGCGCCTGGTGGCCGGCCATGAGAAAGTGGCCTGCAGCGGTGGCGCGCCGGGAGCTGGCGCCGCCGGGGGCGCCGGCGGTGCGGCGGCGGCGGCGGGCGCGAGCGCGGCAGGCGCGGGGGCGAGCGGCCCGGGGGCGCGCGGCGAGTACGAGGAGCTGGGCGCCGTGGAGCAGCACGTGCGTTACGAGACCACCGGGCCCGCGCTATGCACCGTGGTCTTCTTGCTTGTCTACTTCTTCGGCATGGCCAGTTCCATCTGGTGGGTGATCCTGTCGCTCACGTGGTTCCTGGCGGCTGGCATGAAGTGGGGCAACGAAGCCATCGCCGGCTACTCTCAGTACTTCCACCTGGCCGCGTGGCTGGTGCCCAGCGTCAAGTCCATCGCCGTCCTAGCGCTCAGCTCGGTGGATGGCGACCCAGTGGCCGGCATCTGCTACGTGGGCAACCAGAGCCTGGACAACCTGCGCGGCTTCGTGCTGGCGCCGCTCGTCATCTACCTCTTCATTGGCACCATGTTCCTGCTGGCCGGCTTCGTGTCGTTGTTCCGAATCCGCTCTGTCATCAAGCAGCAGGGAGGCCCCACCAAGACGCACAAGCTGGAGAAGCTCATGATCCGCCTGGGCCTCTTCACGGTGCTCTACACGGTGCCTGCCGCCGTCGTGGTCGCCTGCCTCTTCTACGAGCAACACAATCGCCCGCGCTGGGAGGCCACGCACAACTGCCCCTGCTTGCGGGACCTGCAGCCGGACCAGGCGCGCAGGCCCGACTATGCGGTCTTCATGCTCAAGTACTTCATGTGCCTGGTGGTGGGCATCACGTCGGGCGTGTGGGTCTGGTCGGGCAAGACTCTGGAGTCCTGGCGCGCGCTATGCACTCGCTGCTGCTGGGCTAGCAAGGGCGCGGCGGTGGGCGCAGGCGCGGGGGGCGGGGGCTGCCCGGGGGGCGGCGGCGGCGCGGGGCCTGGCGGGGGTGGGGGGCCTGGTGGGGGCGGGGGATCCCTCTATAGCGATGTTAGCACGGGCCTGACGTGGCGGTCAGGCACCGCCAGCTCGGTATCCTACCCTAAGCAGATGCCACTGTCCCAGGTCTGAGCCAGAGCCAACGCCCAGAGGGATAGAGAGGGGCGGGGAGGGAGAGGGAGTGGGTGGGATGGGGGGGCAGTGTAGGGACCCTGGACGGGCCAAGGTTCCCACCCCTTCACAGTGTTGATTGCTATTAGCATGATAATGAACTCTTAATGGTATCCATTAGCCGGGACTTAAATGACTTGCTTAGAACAAAAGTACCTGGCATTGAAGCCTCGAAGACCCAACCCCTCCCCTCACTGCCCTGGAGCGCCTCCCCCCGGCGTTGGTTTCTCTTGACTGGGAGGGTGGACTCTGAGTTTCTCTTAACCTCCTGGTTGCCCTGGCTGAACCTTAAGGCCACTCTCCAGACTTCACCCAAAGGACCTCTTCACCCTCAACTGGCCTACATAAACAAACTCCTCATACACCCTAGAGGAGGACGACTGCGACCTTGTGGGATTGCACGGTTTGGGTATTCTTAATGACCAGGCAGATGCCTTAAATAAACAAGAAATGTCTTAATTATACACCCCAAGTAAATACGGGTTTCTTATGTTAGAGGATGTATTTATATAATTATTTCTTAAATTGTAAAAAAAAAAAAAACCTGTAAAATATGTATATATCCAAAGATATACCATGTGTACATTTTTTTGTAAAAAGTGTAGAGACTACCATGTAAGAGCAAATATAAGTATTCTATTTTGTCAATAAAATGACTTTTGGTAAATGACTTCAACACCGTGCTGTCCCCGCCTCTGTGGCGCTTGCTAAGGACATGTGGGAAAATGGACATTTTCTGGCTTGCCATTCTGTACACTGACTTAGGCATGGAGACAATTACCTGTTAACCTCTATTTCTTAAATTGTTAGCAAAGTAAATGTCATTGTTGAACTGAAATCAAAATTTCGTTTTTGCACTTTCCCCAAAGATGCCATTTTTTCAAGGTCTCTCCTTTCTTACCCATGGGTAACAGCTCATCTTAGTGTGTGTGGAGGCTCAGTTTCCAAAGGCAGTCTTAAACTCAGGCTGGTTATTTGACTGGCGTAACGTCGCTAAAGATGAAAAACCCACTATTCGTGCATACCTTTGTGATTTTGAAGGCCCTGGTTTTCTGGCATATTCCTAGCCATATTCTGAAGTGTGGAGGTCAGTATTTGATGCCTTGAGTCACCTTGACACTCTTAAGTCACTTGACAATCTGGTAGCCTGGCAGGTGCTCCTTAATAGATTAAACTAACGAGTTAACATCTTAATAACCGTCCATGCTTGTGTATTCCAAATGTGGTTCTTTTCCTGGAGAAAAAGCTATTGTTCCTCTGTCAAGACTAAGCTAATTTATTTGAACAGAAGGCTGTTGAATTAGCAGAAGAATTCGCTGGCAATTGTTGAACTTTTTACCTGTCTGCCCAGTGGCTCAGCACATCATTCCTTTAAGGGGAGCTAAATGAATAGGGTTAATCTGTAGGGAACTTGGTCTTTTGAGTTTGAAAAACTTTGATCTTTTCTCCTCGCCGAATGTACTGTGTAGTCTGAAGTTTCTTTCCCTGCTGCCTGGCTCCTCTTGGTGCAGAGCAATTGGCCACCGCGGAGCCTAACGCTCTGCCATTAAAGGGATGTGGGACTTTTACTTTAAAAAGGAGAGGGAGAGAGGGAGAGAGAGAGGAAGACTTGTAACAGTTAGTGAAGACCTGAGGCGCAAGTGCGCTCAGCCTTTTCAACAGCTTCCCAGGCTTTGTCAGCCAGCCCGCAGGCAGCTAGGCTGGGCTGCACTTTACAGAAAAGGCTCAGAATGCTCCACAGGTGGTCTGCGCACATAATCCCCCAATTTAAAGCGGTTTCCTTTGCTGGACAATTGCATTACAAAACTCCCTTCTTTTTCACTCCTAATTGAACCAATGAACTATTATAAACTACAAGTTTTTCTTAAAAAAAAAAAAATCCTCAGTGCCTAAATTCTATGGACTAAATTCTGGCAAGTTTTCTGAACTGGACCTTTTAAAGCACCGGAAGCAAAGTCTTCCTCAGCAGATATTTTTCAGATATTTTTATTCCCTAGGCTTTTTATTCTCTGGAAGATTAGCAATAATTTAAAAGTAATTGGTAAGGTTGTATGTTCACACTGAAAAGATAGCCCCAGGTCCCTTATTAACCTGTCAATCAAGATAAGAAACTGGCTGCTACCCTGCTAATGGCAGGGACATCCAGTATTGAGTTGGCAGGGACCTTGGGTACCCTTCTTAGATATTTGTTCTCTGCTTTCCTAACAGGAATCTTTAGTGGCTAAAATAATGAATTAATAAGATGAAAATGAATTCTTTTACAAATCTTTCCCATGCAAGTAGCTTTATTAAAAAACAAAAAACAAAAAAATTTTGGAATTCCTTTCCAGAGTCACCTTTTGGATTAATTGGATTTTTTTTAATTAGGTATGTAATGGGAATAAATATCTGCTTTGCTGTCATGCCCATTTTACCTTAAGTCAGACATTTGCTAACCCATATATTGACTTGGGTGCTGTGTGTGCATAAACTTGCCATGAACTCTACATATCAATAATAAGACTGAGTTTGGGGGCAGATTTTTATCACATGTAGGACAGGAAGGAGCTGAAAGTTACTAGTTAATATGTTGGTTTTCTAACAATGGCATTCTTGTTGACAGTTTTCAACTATATGATAACTGAGGAATGTTATGAAACTTTTACCTCATTAGTCTTCCACATATCGTTATAACTTTTACAAGATGGCTATAGTGTACTCACAACCCAAGCAAGAGTATAAAGCAAACAGAAAGCTCTCTCTGCTCTGAGGCTTGCAGCTACAATCAGCAGGGACTGGACTCAGTACTGCATTATGCTATGTGTGCTGCATCTTTGTCTTGAAAGCTAAAACAGGGTCAAAATTACCAAGACCTCAAAGATACCTCCCAGTGGAATCAAACACCCCAAAGTTGATTTTAGAGCTGGGCGAAGGGGAAAAGGAGCTCTAAGCCTATTGCATGAGATGAATGTTAGGATCCTTGCCAGGATATCTCTTTGGGCTATGTAGACCTGCCCTTAAATACTATACAGAGAAAGGCATTTTTAAGAAAACTTATCAAATATTTGGGGCTGGGTGGTATGGTTGTTGTGTGGCTAGAAGACCAACAAAATAAAATAGAATGTGGCTGAAACCACCGGGAAACCAAAGCTCATTGTAGGAGAAGTTTTGTTGAACACTCTTTTTTTGCTTTTAAATAAATGCAACTTGAAAGAACTGTAAACAGAAGGTGGGAATGTTTATATGAAAGCTTAACAAGCAGACCATGTCGCATTATCTTTTCTTAACCTCGCTGACTGCGCAGGTGTCTGTGATACTTCAAAGTTTGGGAGAAAGAAATCAGATCCTCTTACCGGAAATCGCAGAGCCTGTTGCAGTAAACAGCCCTGCAGACTGAGGCTCAAAACAGGGTCCTGTAGCGGGTTACCGGTTTCCCAAGGGTGGTACTCTACTGCCATCTTGTGGTACCAATAAACAAAGTCCAGAAACTGGAGGATATAGGAGTTAACTTCATTCAATTCATCCAAAAGCTAATAAGGCTGGGGGTACAGCTCACTTCATCCAATGCTTGCCTACCATACCCGAAGCCCTGGATTGGGGCCCCGGCACCACCTAAACATGGTATGCCACATAGAGAATTCACTGTCAAGCCTGGGCTAGAGACCCTGAAAAAAACAAACTATTGAGCATCCAGAGTGCTGGCCTAGTCACCCAGCGGACCTGCACACACCTGTATTCATAATTCTGCAGTCTTCTTAGAGAAAGGACCCTAGAGTTTCATCAGTGTAAGGTTCCACAAGACATTCCTACCATACAGTCATGACTTTTATTAGCTAACTCAATTGAATTAAATCCTATGTTGGAATTAATAGTTATTGTCCTCTTAAAAAATAATCTGAATTGTTTTTAATGATTATACACACCATGCCCCATTGTTTTTGCTTTTTTTTTTAATGGAAGAAAGAATGAACAATAAAGACTGTTTTGAGGGATGAAGCTGGCTTGCTTCATAAATGTACTGCTTTATATTTTCTCATGGAGAAGCAGATCTGTTGCTCCAGGGAATACCCCTAGGAGCCACACAGGGTGCTGGGTTGTCATCCAGCCAGATCTAAAACATACCAAGGAATGGACACTATACTAGAAAAAGAAGCTAGCCAAGGGGTCAAGTGAGCAGCTAACTGCTCTGGACTCTCAGGAGGGAAGGAATGTTGGCCACCAGGCCTCTGTAGGACTAGCTCAGAAAGTGATGCCTATCAAACCGTCCAATGGAGATTTCTTGTCCCCAAGAAGTGGTATGGCTGGTGGGGATGGGAGGATACGGCCCCGAGGTGCCCTGACAAAACCCTGGAATCGCTCAAAAATCTTGGTGCACTACTGATGGCAGCAGAAAGGGGCCAAACATCAGCCTGGACCTGCAGAACCCTCCACCTCTGCCCGATTCCAAAGAAGCTAGACTGGGAGCAGTCCCTCAAGTGTGGGTGCACTCCCAGGCCTGGGAAGGTTTGGTTACAGTCCTTGTTTCAGGTTGGCAGACAGTAGCCAGGGCACCCATGCAAAGCCAAAGCCACTCCATCCAGAGCAGAGCCAGGCCCAGAAGTGTCAGGCTCCCTGACCAGCCCCATGCCCTAAGCCTGTTCCCCAGCCCACTCTTCTGCCACTGAGCATTCACAGCTAAAGAGCCAACCTGGTGTATTCAGATAGAGGCACACACTTTCCAAACCTGGTCTGCGACATTGGCTCTGAAAGACTTGACTCTGGGACCCTTGGCTGACTTGAGCAGGCTCTCCAGCTCCCCATCATTCCTGTTGTCTGTGCTCAATCACCCTGTCATTTGCTCACATAGGGAAGAGAACCCAGATGTGGAAAAGACTGCCCTGGCCAGCAGAGGCCTGGGCTCATTAGAGAATGTGTCGGGGAAGAGGACAAAGATCAAAGCTTCTCAACTACCTAGGTTATTGCTGGGCACTGGAAGATGAGGCAGAAGGACCTCCATAGTGCACGGAGCCTAACAACCACCACAAGAGACCCCACAGGCCCAGGCCCAGGAGGGGTCCTGAGAGCTTGGTGGTACCTAGAAAGGACAGGTGGTAGCCAGAGAAAGATGAAGATGATGATGAAGTTAGGACTCAGAGCCAAGGCCCAGCAAAGTCACTATGCTCATGACCTAAAGAGCCTGAGGAACAGCCAGCATTTATATCATTTGATTTAACCCTGTAGAGACTCATACACTAAGTTAGAAAACCAGCTTCCCAATGTTTTTGTGCCCGTAAAGCCTGTTCCTAATCATCCAGTGCCCCAGTCGTAGTTCCAACACATCCCTACTCATCAGGAGTCCTGGGAGTATTTCTAAAAGGTGCCAAAGCCCCAAGCTCAGAATAGTGGTACATGCCTGTAATCCCAGCACTTAGAAGACTGAGCCAGAAGGAATGTGAGTTTGAAGATAGCCTTGACTGCACAGGGAGACTTCAAAGGACCCAACCAGGGCTGGAGTTGTAGCTCACACATGGTAGAGTGTATGTCTAGCAAGCACAAAGATCTGGATTCCACCCCCAGCACTGGATGAGCAAATGTGGTGTCACATGCTGTAACCCCAACATTCAGGGACTTCAAGGACATTCTTTCTTGAAATACATAAAAATGTTAAATCCCCAAACAAAAACCCTGCTGATCCCCAAGCTGTCTCCTATACCAATAGATTCAGGATTGATTTCGAAGTTCTGAGAATTCAACATTTTTTTTTAATTGCTGGCAACTCTGAAAAACAGTGGATATGGTTGAATATAATTTCAACATCTCAAATGAAATACTCATGAAATAGTAATTATTGACTAAAATCGTCACTGACTTTCAACGTGACAACTTTGAATGATTTTTCCCTGCCACTGAGAGTTAAACTTTAGAGAGATTTTTAGCGTATATTAATTACGCATGACAACTGGTTTCATTATATTTTCTTACTTATATGCATTATGTATTTTACCGTATTTTTCATACACTCCATCACCCCTTTTTGTGATTTCCACTACTTAGAGGTAAATTTGGGGAGAAGACAGAAATGTCCCCACTTATTGTGAAGCGGGAACTTAAGGATTTAATTAGGATTCACTATACCTACTATGATCCTACTTTTTCACTTATAATGATAGGCCCCAAAATTTCTGAGATTAAGGCATACGATTTGTAACTTTTGTTGAAATGAGTGAATCTTACCACTGGAGAAATGGCTCACAGGGCCGGGTGTGGTGGTGCGTGCCTTTAATCCTAAGTACTTGGGAGACAGAGGTAGGCGGATCTCTGGGAGTTCAAGGCCAGCCTGGTCTACAGAGAGACCCTATCTCGAAAACACCAAAAAAAAAAAAAAAAGAAAAAAGAAAAAGAAAGAAAGGAAGGAAGGAAGGAAGGAAGAAGAAGAAGAAAGAAAGAAAGAAAGAAAGAAAGAAAGAAAGAAAGAAAGAAAGAAAGAAAGAAAGAAAGAAAGAGAGAAAAGAAAGAAAGAAAAAGAAATGGTTCACAGGTTAAGAGCACTGGCTGCTCTTGAAGAGGACCCACATGGTGGTGGCTAACCACTGTCTCTAACTCCAGTTCCAAGGGATCCAACACCCTCTTCTGCCTTCCACAGGCATTGCACACATGTGATGCACTTATATACATGGGAACATAATATTCATACACCATAAATAAATAAACAAATAAATAGTCTGGAGAGATGGCTCAGCAGTTAAGAGACTGGCTGCTCTTGCAGAGGATGTTAGCTACCTACATGGTAGCTAACAACTATCCATAACTCCAGTTCCAGGGGAGCTAACACCCCTTTTAACCTCTGCAGCATTGCATGACATGGGTGCACCAACCTACATGCGACAGTACATTCATACACATAAAATTGGGGGCTGGAGAGATGGCCTAGCAGTTAAGAGTGCCGACTGCTCTTACAGAGGACCCGGGTTCGATCCCCAGCACCCACATGGCGGCTGAGAACCATCTGAAACTCCAATTCCAGGAGAACTCCAGTTCCAGGGGAATCCAACATCATCTTCTGACCAACGTGGGATTACACAACATGGGTGCACAGACCTGCATGCAGACAGTACATTCATACACATAGAGAAAAATTTTTAAAATATTAATTATTAATTACTAATTAATTAAAAGAAAAACCAATGGGATAGAAGGTGGTCCTACCCCTTGCCCAGAAAACCTGAACACGTTTGTGGAATGGTGTCAATGGCCTCCGCGGTCCCCACATCTCTCTGTCAGAGTCAACTCTGCTTTCTACAGAGAGAAGGGAAATGACACTAGCACAGTCCTCTAGAACGTGTGGGGGCCCTGGTCTTCCGCTAACCTGAGACCCTGCAGCACGTGCGCACTGCCTCATCTTCTAGTCACAGTAGCCAAGTATTCGTGCTTTCACACATTCAAAGTAAGAAGAATTTCTTTAAGGTTTGAGCTGTTCTAAAGACAAACATTTTTGTTATTTATGCACCTAAAATTCGGAGGAACACAAGGATTTTACACCCCCTCTGGTCACTGCCAGGACTTGAACATCAGAAGTGTCACAGGTGTTTGGTTATAAACACTGATTTCATGTGAAACTGACTATGAACAGCAGGGAGACGAGAAGAGCAGGAAAGGAGAGAGCAAGTCACCATGAGGAAAGAGAGGCAGGCCTGGTGGCTCAGGCCTGTCGTTCCAGCTACTCCGGGAGCCGAGGAAGGAGGATCATAAGACCAAGGCCTGCCTGGGAAAGCTAATGTCACCCCAACTCAGAAAGAAAATGTTTAAAGAGCTGAGGATGTATCTCAGTGGTAGAGCAATGGCCTGGTGCACACAAAGCCCTGGGTTCAACCCCCCAGTACAACTAAAAAAAGAAGAATCAAAAAGCTGAACTAAAGCAAGTTTTCTTAAAATTCAGAGTTTTAACAAAATGCTACAGCCACATCTGGGCATGATATTCTACACTTATTTTTATTTTTATAATTTTCATGCTGGTAAGTTGTATTTTATATGAAGGAAATGACTAAGTTTGAACTATTTTAGGTTTAAAGCAAGTCGTACTTTTAAAGTGAACAGACCCTTCTTCTATATGACAATTTTTGTAAATTTTCTCTTCAAAATTCTCAAAGGATTTAGCAAGTCTGAGACCAAAGACTGGATTCTTCCAAATCACACAGAAGCTTTTAAGTTGAAGTTTAGTCTAATTCAAGGATGAATGCAGTGAATTCCATGCAACTTTCCGCACAGACTTGGTGTGCCAGCTAAGAAGGGTTAGTTCAGGACTAACACAGATGCTTCCAAATTCAATATAAAGTAAGGGTGGGCCTGAAGTACTTCAGTAAACTTTCCTGTAAACTGTCCCTTAACTCCAGTGAGAAGTGTCAAGATAGCAACAAAAGGTGTTAATCCCATCTGGATTGTCAGCTATTTCTCTCACAAAACCAAGGCTTTACCAGAGACAAAGGTACTCCTCCACCTTCTGCCTCTCTTGATTGCCCACAGGTATGCCAGCTGTCCAGGAGGGCATGTGGCCCTCCCCACACCGCCAGACAGCGAGGCTGTGGCATCCATAGCACTTGGAGTGGGAGCCAATTGAGAAGTGAGCGAAGGCTGTCCCTGGAGTCCTTCCTGTCCTTCCCCTGTGTCCTTCAGTGACCTTCGCTTATTTTCTCTGGTCTAAACCGCCATCTGCATTGTTTTGTAAGTGCACCTGTGTCATGTATTGCCTACAGAGGTCAGAAGGGGCATCTATGGTTCCCTGGAATTCGAGTTACAGGCAGTTGGTAGCCTCCATGTAGGTGCTGAGAACTGAACCCAAGTCCTCTGCAAGAATAGCCAGTACTCTTAATAGCTGAACCATCTCTCCAGCCCCTATTATTATTATTATTATTATTATTATTATTATTATTATTTTGGAGACAGTCTCTCATTGAACCTGAACCTCATCAATTGGCTATACTGGCTGGCCTGAAAGCCACAGGAATCTGTCTACATGTCTCCACATCTTCAGAACAGGATTACAGGCACACACCTGTAATCACACCTATCTATTTCTGTGGGTACTGGGAATCTGAACTCAAGTCCTCATTCTTGGGCAGCAAGCCATTACTGACTAAGTCATTTCAGTCTCCATGACCTTGAACTTTGGATATTTCTCCATCTCCTGAGTGCAATGATTTCTGGCATGTGCTGCCATGTCTGGTATGTGGTCCTGGGAATTGAACCCAAGGCTTTCTGCACGTGGAGGAAGCTGCCTGCCAGATGAGCCAAGTTCCCAGCCCTGCATCCCTTTATTAGAGAGAAGCTTATTAGGAGTGTTTATTTACCAAACTCATCAAGACTCAGGAATATGGAAAAAAGCACGTGCTCTGTTCTCACCGGCAAGTACACAAGGTGTGTAAAGAATAGAGCTGAGGGGCTGGAGAGATGGCCCAGCAGTTAAGAGCACCAACTGCTCCAGCAGAGGACCCGGGTTCTATTCCCAGCACCCACATAGTGGTTGAGAACCGTCTTTGGCTCCAGTTCCAGGGGAATCTGACATCCTCTTCTGACCTCCTCGGCATTGCATGACACAGGTACACGTACCTGCATGCAGACAGTACATTCATACACATATGAAAAAAAAAAAATAGAGCTGAGAGCATGCTCTCTTACCTGATGAATAAAAATTCCTAGAAAATGTTGGTGTCAGGAAAACAACTAAGAATGTCAGCAAGGCCACTGGAAGATTAACCTCTGCAGAGTTTTCTGATATCCATCCATCCTCTGCAGTGGGCTTCATGCAATCCTTTACCCTGTTGAACATTTGATAGCCCCACTGGCAGATAAAAAGTTATTGGCATGTCAGTTCAGTCTCTCATTCCTGTCTGAGCCACAGACACATAAAGAATGCTATCCCTCACCGGATAGCCTGGGCCTGATTGCACTCCACGCCCTATCCCTATCCATTGCTTATCACACCACAGCTCCAAAGTCAGAGCCCTCACGTTCTGCCTTTTACCTGGGTCCTGGGGCCTGGCCTGGGGCTCCCTGCTGGCAGGACCTGACCATCTTGTCTCTGAGTCTCTCTGCAGTGCCTCTTGCTCTCCAGGGTCTCCCTCCTGCTGCTTTGGTAACAGACACTTCTCCCCGCAGGCTTCAAGCGGTCCTGGGAAACTCCTCCATTTCCTCTTCTCCCTCCTCTTATCACAGTCATTTCTCTCATCCAGCATTCTCAAAGTATACTTGGCTGAGTGTTGCAAAGTTCTCTTCTTTTCCAAGCATTTAATCTTAAAAGGAATCTAGGCTTAAGACTTGACTGAAGAGTAAGTAAAGTCCTGTCCATCTAGGAAAACATTCCCAGAATTGCTCACCTCTGTTCTAATTGCTTAGTGAGTTAAGCTTTGAATTGCTTTTGATATTTAAGCCATTTAAAGACAAGGCCAGGCTCAGTGGGGAAAGGCACTTGTCACCAAGCTGATGACCTCAGTCCAAAAGCTGGAACCACATTGTGAAAGGAAGGGGACATAGGTTGTCCTCCAACCTATATGCTAGCACTGTGTCACACACACACACACACACACACACACACACACACACTCACACTTACACAATGTGGCTTAAGTCACTTCTACCCAAAGTAGACAGACCTGAGTGTTGTGGGTATCTGATAAAGAGGCAGGTGCAAACTTTATACTCCCACTTGGAAGAGTGTAGGTTGAATGAGGGAGAATGAATGAAGGAGATCCTTGTTTGATTAAGCCACGAGTTGGCAGGAAAGCTCTACTGGGAAGGGACTGTCCCTTCTGTTCTCCTAGACCAGAGATGACCACGACAAAAACTTGCTCTGCTGCAAGTTGATCAGAGTACGGGGATGGCCCTTTCCTGCCATGAGCCCATTGGAATGGTAGAGTACAGAGAAGAAACACAGGGATTTGGAATTAGATCTAGCTTTCTTCCCCAGTTTCTTCTGCTCTGTGGCTGTGATGAAATTACCAGTGAGCATCAGTTTCCTTATCTGTAAAAGAACATCCACAAGGCTACTGAGAGGAACAAATGGATTGGTCTGTGCTCTGGGCACACCGTAGCCGTCCATCGATGCCCTCCTACTCTAGTGAGAGACAACAGATGTCCGTGTCTGTGCTCAGCTTCCTCTGGTTCCTTCTCTTTCAGACAAATTAACTTTAAAAATTTCTCCTTCAGATGCTGGAGAGATGGCTCAGTGGTTAAGAGCACTGACTGCTCTTGCAGAGGACCTGCGTTTGATTCCCAGCACCCATGTGGCAGCTATCAACTGTTCATAACTCCAGTTCCAGGTGATCTGACACCCTATTATGTCCTCTGTGGGCATTACATGACACAGGTGCACTTACATACATGCAGGCAATACACTCATACTCATACACATAAAATAAAAATAATAAATAAATTTTAAAAAATGTTCCCTCAAACACCTGTCCAGTTTAGACACCATATCATATATTGGACCCCAGTGAGGAAACTGGAGCTTTCTCCAACCAGGTCTTTCATCCATATGTTGAGTACATAGGGAGTCCTCGGGAAGCACTGGCTGTCGATGAAGAATGCAGCAACAGAAACAAACAGGGATGAGAAATTTGCACCGAAGGCCTTCTCTGCACGGAACAGAGTGAGGCATTCCTTAGAGGGACTGCCAGGATCCCAGCAGCCTTACTGATGTCATTTTCTCTCCTATCCTCAGGGTCACCAAGATGTGGGACATCCAAAGCACAGGTTCTGTGCATTTGAATACCCAAGGACCCCCAAAGCAGTGCTGGGTCAACTGTCTGCAAATCTATTGCAGCTAAGTTCATCTCTAAGACCCGGCCCAATTAAGGCAATCTCCTACCAAGTTTGTCCAAACAGTACAGATATAGATCCACTAGCTTTGGAGCCCCAAATACACTTGGAACAGCCACCATTTGGGTAAATGTGCTCAAGCCAATCAACTAGGTCCTCATCCCCTAACCCCACCAATGGCACATGGATTCCAACTGTAGAACACCTGTCTCCTGAGACGCCCCCTTCTCAGCACCCCTCTTTCAGTATTTATATAAAGCAGGCTAGTCAGAAGGGCCCCGGGACTAGGCAAGATGACCTCTGAGTCAGATGGGGAAGAAGATCAGAGCCACCAAGGCAGAACTGGATTTTTTAGTTTAATCTACATTGAAATCTATTCTAGAAAGGGAATATCCTCACACATGGAGGAAAAGCATCTTCCAAATAGCCTCAGCACAGAAGGTTCTGAAACTCACCTAAATAACCCATTCTTTTCAAGGCTGCTTCAGTGTTTAACCTTATCTAACTGAAATTCTTTGATATGTAAGCATGACCTCTCCAAGAGTTGGTGAGTCGCTGAAATATAATGCATGTATCAGGGATGACACACTTTCCATGCCTATGAGAAAGAAACTTCATGGATACCCAACCCTGGAGGGAGCTCACCCACAGTCTAGGCTTGAAAGCACAACTTGTGAAATTATGGTAGCTTCCTTCATAATCAGTCACCCACATGTGGCCAAGTTGAAAATTGATGTGAACACGATATTTCTGGTCCTCCAAAATTTGAGGTCAAGCCTGTGCATTGCTATGTCATTCTCTAATATCAAAAGGCTAAAAGCATCTTGTCCAATAACAAGTTAAATATGCAGCAGCAGAGGCTGCAACGTTCACACTGGTGAGTGGTAAGACTGAAGAGCACAGAAGACCTATATATAGGCATTAGCAGCAACTGAAGGCAGACCACATAGGGTGGGTACCATTGTACGTGGTGAGACCCAGAAGACTGAAAGGACAGATTCTATTACTGAGGGAGAGTAAAGGACAGGCTTAGGGCCTCACTTATCCCGGGCACTGTATTTCCAAGTAACAGACATTCTTTCAAAACTATGTTCCTATATTTCTATTATAATTTTTAATACATTTATTTTTTAGGTTTGATATATGTATATATTGTATATTGAGCATATCCCCCACTTATTCTCTCTCTCCTCCCCCTTCTGTTAGTACCTTCATCCCTCTAGATGCTTAACTTCTTCCGGGTCATATATTTTTACGTATACTATATGTGTATGTGTGATTTTATGAATCTGTCTAAATCTAGAAAACACTAATGAGAGAAAACATGGTGTTTGTCTGAGACTGACTTAACTCACTCAGTATTGTCCTGCAAAGGACAGAACTTCATTTATGGCTGTAAAAACACTCTGTTGTAGATACACCACATTCTCTTTAGCCTTTTTTTTTTCTTGGACACCTAGGCTAGTTCCATAACTTAGCAAAGTGAGAATAATTCTGCAGTAAACAAGTATCTTTGTGATATGTTGACCTGGAGTCCTTCAGGTAAACACTCTAGAATGGTATAGCTTGGTCATATAGAAGATCTAATTTTGTGTGTGTGTGTGTGTGTGTGTGTGTGTGTGTGTGGAACCTCCATGCTGACTTCCATAAGTGTCTGGGCTAATTTACATTCCCACCAGCGCTTATATAAGGGTTGTCTTTTCCTTACATCCTCACCAGCATCTATTGTTATTTGTTTTCTTGATGTGAATGGAGCGAGATGGAATCTCAGTGTAGATTTTAGATCCAATCCATAGCCTGTGTTTATAACTGTGAAATTTAGATCATTAATATTCAGAGTTATTATTGAAAGGTGAGTACTAATTCCTGCCATTTTCTTGATTTTGCAGGGATTGCTGTTTTCCTAATCCTCATTTGCATAAGTACTCTTGGTAGAAAGGAGTGAAAGCCAATCAGGGAAGAGAAGCAAGGTTGAGCATTAGCCAGATGTTTTAAGAAGGTTGAATCTAGGCTGGAGCGATGGCCTAGCAGTTAAGAGCGCCAACTGCTCTTGCAGAGGACCCGGGTTCGATCTCCAGCACCCACATGGTGGCTGAGAACTGTCTTTACAGGGGAATCGGACACCCTCTTCTAACCTCCACAGCATTGCACGACACGGGTGCACAAACCTGCATGCAGACAGTACATTCATACACATACAAATAAATAAAAATTTTTTAAAAAATTTAAAAAGAAGGTTGCATCACCTCCTTAGACCTTTGTTCCCACCAGAGTATAATGAACTGATTAGACACAAGTCGCTAAGGTCCTGGTAGATTCCATGGTGTTGATTTCTAAAACCTTGGGAATGATATCAGGAGACCTTTTGTGAGGCATGGTCACAGTCAGCTTCCCACCACTGTAACAAAATACCTGATGAAGTAAAAAGGTTTATTTTGGCTCAGGGATCTAGAGGTTTGATCCATGACTGGGCAGCTCCATCACCTTGAGCCTCCTGTGAGAACCTCAGCATGAGCGCTCAGACCCAGAGCCAGCAAGGAAGTTGGGGCTGAAAGGGCAACCATTTTGAGAGCCTATCTTCAATAATCTGAGGACATCTCATAAGGCTCCACCCCTTAAAGACCTACAGCACCTTCTGATGCCACCATATTGGGCACCAAGCCTTTATAGCTTTTGTAGACAGATTGGGGGTACACTCAGTCAAACCACAGCAGAGCCATGGTTACACATGCAGTAAGGAGCAATTTACTATGAGAAAGGAATGCAGAGGAAGCTGAGAGCTGCCAGTGGTAACACCAAAGGCCCAGTCCTCCCCATCCCCCAGCTGAGTAAGGTGGATCACTGCCTTTACTTTATGCAGGAGAGAAAGCATCCTTCCATGCCCAACTGAGTAATGGGGTGGCCCTCGTCCTTCTCCAGCTGAGTAGAGGATGTCACCCAACTCCTCTTTTGTATATAGAAGGTAAAGCCCACTGCTCCCAGTTCCCTGACTGAGGGAAGAAGGCAGCACAGTTCCTGTACTTTGTGCAGGGGGTGAGGCCCATCCCCACACTCTGAGCAACTCAGGTGGCCTACCTCCTCCCTGAGCTGAGTAACAGAGGCAGCATAGCTTCTTCACTTCATGCAGGATGTTTTGCAATTTGCCTCAGTAAGGCTTATTTACAGAATAGTGAAAGTGTATGCTGAAATGCTCAAGCCTGATATCATTTAGTCCTCAATTATGTCACTGAAGAAGATTCTCTACTGGAAGATGGACCGTCTCTTATAAATCATCGAATGCTCTGCTCATAAAAGATGCTCATTAAGCTCACAAACAGAAGAGCGACCCTGACTGTTTACAGGCCTCTTACATCCCAAGGAGTAAAAGCCCCCCCCATCCATGTTATTATGTGTGTGTTTGTGTGGGGGTGCAAATGCACACATGTGTGCATGCATACAGAGGCCACAGATCAATTTCAGGTGTCGTTCCTCAGGTGCCAGAAACCTTATTTTTTGAGACAGTGGCTCATGACTCAGTGACTGACTAAACTATGTTGGCTGGTCAGTAAGCCCCAGAGATCTGTCTCCATCTCCCCAAGTCCTAGGATTCCATGCATGAGTCGCCATCATCTTTACACATGAGTTCAGAGGATCGAAGTCAGGTCCTTTTGCCTGCAAGGCAAGCACTTTGCCAACTGAGCTATTCTCCCAGCCTTCATGCCATCCTTTCTTTCTTTCTTTCTTTCTTTCTTTCTTTCTTTCTTTCTTTCTTTCTTTCTTTCTTTCTTTCTTTCTTTTTTTTTTTTTTTTTGACAGGGTCTCCCTGTAGCACCACCTGTCCTGGAACTCACTATGTAGACCAGGCTGGCCTTGAACTCACAGAGATCTGCCTGCCTCTGCCTCTGCCTCCTGAGTGCTGGTATTACAGGCATACACCACCACCTCAGCCGATGCCATATTTCTTAACAGAAGAGTGACACCTTTTCTTTTATAGACTGGGAAATAATGACATATGAAGAAGAGCTGGTGTTCTCAGAGACTTTTTCCAGTAAGAGAATGGAAGTCTCTTGACTTGAAGTCTTAATCTTTTTCTGACTCTCTTTTTTGAAGATTCATGCAACAAAATTTGATGAACTTGTATTACCTACCACAAGACTTAAAAAAAATGTTTCCTTCTAATGGTCATTCCTATGGTCATCTCTATAAAATTATAGCAGTAGATATAAAGAGTGAAAACAGCAGTAGATATGGAGTCTCACTCTTTACCGACTGACCTAGCCAAGAACTTTAAGAATGTCTGAGGGTGTTTGCGGATCAAAAGGCCCAGGTGAGGAAAACCAATTCATTATTTTGTTTCTCAAATACCATTTCTGAGATTAAAGGTTAACTTTCCAAAACATTTCAAAAGGGAAGGAATTCTTAACTGTAAAACAACACATTATTTCATAAAATAAGGGGGGGAAATATTACATATCCTTGCAGATAATGTTTGGAGAGGTTACAGACATGGGGGAGTTCTTGAAGTTGTTTAGTGAACAGCAGGAAGGGACAGGGAGTGTCTTGCTGGCTTATCTGTTAAATGGCTTTCCCAGCAGTCAGCCTGCAGGGTTACAATATGTACTCAGTGCCTAACCTTCTGTCTTGGCTCTCGTTTTAACTGTAGATTGGAATCTCAAGCCAAATCTTTGCAGTTTATGTGGAAAGAAGGAAAAATTAGACATGAGTGAGCCAAAACAAAGGAAGTTAGCCAGAAAATGGCTGCGTCCCAACCCCACAAGGGTGTGCTATTGTCCTGTTCAATCAGCTCCTTCCTATGTTCTCCCCAAATTTCTTGTCCCCTCTCCTGTCCAAAGTTAACCTAGCGGAATTCCCAGATGAACTGCTCAGAATGCTTGAAGCCTGCTTCCTCTTGGCAGAAATAAGCCAGGAAAGAGGCAAGCGAAACCAATGGGCGCCGATGTGTGAATGAGGTCAAGAGAAGATAAAGTCACATTTTTTTTTTTTCTGTGCCTGTGACTTACATCTTAACTATGGTCCAAGAGAGGCCCCTGCTGGTGACACTGATGAGGTAAGCTCAACATCTCTACCTAATGCAGCCTACAAGTAATTCCCAGACTTGGTCACAGCCGTCTGTCAAACATCTGTGATCTCAGGCCAGGAAATACCTTATGGGGACACGTGACATTGTCATGGGCTTCATAGCTCTCCCATAGTAAGGCAGGTGTCACCTGCTCCATAAGCCCTGAGATGAGGTTCCCCAGAGTTGGAGGATTTGAGTGGCTCTGGACACACATTCTCTGGGGTTCATCTTACCTCAGTTTTCTGGCTGAGTGAATTGTAAAGCTTCATAGAAAGAGACAGAAGCAGATTCCACTTACTCGCAGGACCAGTGGTCCACAAATGCTGCCTTATCAACTTGGCTCCATAAAGCCTACTGATGAGAATGTGTGGGGCCTGTGTGGAGAACGAGAAGCACCTACCAGAAAGGCTGGGGGCGGTGGGGACCAGTACACTGACACATGGGTGAGCCATTAGGTGGCTCTTTTAGCCTAACGATGTCAAAGAATTCATTACAACCAGACATGACAGGGGCACACTCTGACCTCTCTACCCCTACACTTGGGGAAGGAGGAGCCCCTTTTACTAAAACCTAGGTTTTTATTCAGCACTCAGGATCAAACATACTCCCTCATGCATGCTCGGAAAATGCTTTACTGCCAATATACACCCAGTCTGCATTTGACCCTAATTTCCTCAATTCTCCATGAAATGAATTCCATCTGGTTCTGCAATGGAGTCCTATCAGTCTTTCACCTCCCCATTCACCTGTCTCTCTGGGGCCAACTACATACAGAACTGGAGCTCGGGCTGAAAAAGTTCCCCAAGGAAGGGATGGCCATATAGATGTTGGGCACAAGGAAGCCACACATACACACACACACACAAATATACATACACATATACACCTACATACTCACACTATATATACAAATAACATGAACATAGAGTAGCATATCCATACACACACACATATATAAATTGAACAAGATATACACACACCTTCAAGTGCATGCATACACAGACACATACATACATACACATGTACATACGTACTTCAAATGTAAGGGGAAGGTATCTGGCATCCACTTGCTACCTAGGAAATATACATCACACAGCACCATACACACATGGCCAATAGAACACACCAATGCCCTTCTAATCCAGCGCAGAGTTGGTATGATGTGAGAGCCACAGTATTTACACTGCGGACCCTGGCAGTCCTTCCTCCTTGCCTGTCCTTAACATAACATCTTGCTAACCACTTCTTCCTTAAAACTAAATTTACATCCAGAAAATTTGAAAGAGGCTCACACTTGAGATCGCCACATCTGAGGGAGAGAGACACTTACTAACTCCATAAATAATGCCTTTCTTGGCTGAACACAAACTGCTTTCTACAAATAATCCCATTGATCTTCATACACTCTTTCACTTTTGTCTCAGTAGGCAGTCGGCCCTACATGCTGGTTCAGAGTTTGGATCCACCACATGACTGCTAAATCATCTTTGAAGACACTGTCTCACTAGCCTGGGAAGGGCTTTCTGAGAAAATGTCCCCAAAAGGTTTGACAATAGCAGCACACTCACACTCTTTCCTTCCCACCCTTCCTTATCTCCCTCCCTTTGTAAGCCCCAAAGTACCAGGGATTTGAGTTCCAGGCCTATTTAAGGAAGTTCTTGTCATCTTTTCTCTTCCTTCAAATGTCATTTCTGAAGGAAAGAGTACAGGATTCACAGCATCAACTTGGCTAACACCTGAGTCTTTCCTCAGGTCAGATGTGTGACCTGGACACGATCTGTTCTGAGCCCCTCCTGTGATCAGCATCCAGCACAGGGATCTACTGAATGCTTCTTGGGGTATGGAGCAGATGTCCATAAACACCCTTGCCTGAGGCACGCACTGTGCCACTAATCTTTCCTTCTCCTTTCTGGCCTCCATTCTCAGCCTAGCCTCTCTTACAGTTAAGATTACGTTCTGGAGAGGCTATAAGTAGGTGCGATGACGCCCCCTCCAGGCTGGATCTTTAAGTAGGTGCGATGACGCCCCCTCCGGGCTGGATCTATAAGTAGGTGCGATGACGCCCCCTCCAGGCTGGATCTATAAGTAGGTGCGATGACGCCCCCTCCAGGCTGGATCTATAAGTAGGTGCGATGACGCCCCCTCCAGGCTGGATCTATAAGTAGGTGCGATGACGCCCCCTCCAGGCTGGATCTATAAGTAGGTGCGAAGACGCCCCCTCCAGGCTGGATCTATAGAGCCCTCTGGCCCCTTCCACAGTAGCCATGGCACTACCAGCAAACACTAGAGCTCTGGGCGGAACAATCCCTGAGGTTTAGTGGAAAAAGCCCAAGACTTTTTCCTTCTCCCTCTTTAAATGATTAGAAATGAGCTTTTAAGGCCTAAAACTCTTAAAATCAGTGAGAGTTGCAGTGTGACCACAGAAGAGGGATGCCTCAGCCTACAAGTTCCAGAACATTCTCGGTAGACTCACTTCTTTCTCATAGGGTGGGACCATACCAGATGTCCCTACCATCTGTCCACTCAGCCCCTCACGTCACACAAGAAGGTTTAAAAGCAGTGACTCTTCTTCCCACTTCCCACCCCCAATTTCCATGTGATCTCCTCCCTCCTTCCTGTATAAGGACATTAAGGCTGTGGTTGGAATTTGTCACTCTATATGTATGGGAAGGTCAAATCCCAAAGTCCTGTGTTAATTGTATCTTGAGGTAGAGCCTTGGGAAGGTGATTAGGACTACTTGATATCATGAGGGACGTTTTTTGAGAAGATGAGAGGGATGGAGAGATGACTCCGAAACTCAAAGTGCTTGCCACTCTAGCCTGATAACCTGAGTTCAAACCCTGGAAACCACAGTGGAAAAAATAAGAACTACCCAAAGCTGTCAGGCACATTGTACACACACACACACACACACACACACACACACACACGCGCGCGCGCGCGCACACACACACACCATACACACAGTAATAATAAATTTAAAAAAAACATTTTTTAATTTTTTTGGTCTTTTTGAGACAGGGTCTCCCTGTAGCCCCAGCTGTCCTGGAACTTGCTCTGCAGACCAGGCTGGCCTTGAACTCACAAAGATCCGTCTGCCTCTGCCTCCCTAGTGCTAGAATTAAAGACATGAGCCACCACACCTGGCTATTTATTTTTAATGTGTACGAGTGTATTGCCAGCATGTGTGTTAATACACCCATGTCATGCAATGCCTGTGGAAGTCAGAAGGTGTTAGATCCCCTAGAACTGGAGTTATAGATGGTTGTTAGCCACCATGTGGGTGTTAGGAATAGAACCTGGGTCTTTTGCAAGAGCAGTCAGTGCTCTTAACTGTTGAGCCATTTCTCCAGCCCCTAAAAATATATTTTAAAGAAGAGGGCCAGGAGCCGTAGCACACAAGTTTAATCACAGCACTCAGGAGGTAGAGGCAGGCAGATCTCTGTAAGCTTGAGGCCAGGCTGGTATACATAGCAAGTTCCAGGCTAGCCGGGGCTTCATAGTGAGGCCTTGTCTTAAAGGAAGAGGAGGAGGAGGAAGGGGAGTAGGAGAAGAAAGAAAAGGAGGAGAGGAGGAGGAGGAAGAGGAGGAGGAGGAGGAGGAGGAGGAAGGGGAGGAGGAGAAGGAAGAAAAGGAAGAGGAGGAGGGGGAAGAAGAAGAAGAAGAAGAAGAAGAAGAAGAAGAAGAAGAAGAGGAGGAGGAGGAGGAGGAGGAGGAGGAGGAGGAGGAGGAGGAGAGGAGGAGGAGGTGGGGGAGGAGGGGAAGAAGAAGACGATGACAGGAGAGGGAAGACCCACTGCTCTGCTCTACAGTTCCGTCTCTCCATAGGACTGTTGTGTTATTATGCAGCAAGCAGGACCTCTCTAGTCTATCTTGGACTTGTCAACTTCTGGGATTATTAAAAAAAACATTATTTTATAGTTTACATATTCTCAGGTATTTTGTTATAGCAACATGGGCTTTTCCTATTATTATTTAAGCTTATTAAAACCTGTGCTTAGGTTGTTAGCAAGATGGAAAGTTTACTAGATTAATTCTTACTGATGCTAAAATAGTTGATGGCCTAACATCTAACTGTCAGAGTCTTGAACTTGAGGAGCAACAAAGAATGATCTCATCTGGGATCCTCATCACTCAAAGGAGGAAACTGGGGCCCAGAGGAGTGAAGGGAGCTAGGAAGGGGGGGCAGCCGTGCAATCAGCGCCCCAGTCTCCCACAGTTGGCGTGGAACCTGGTCTTGTCTAGACAGTGCTTGCTCAGCTTTCAGTGGTCAACCATCCGGTCCTGGTCTCTCACCCTGGGATTTTTGGACATCAGCAGGAATGCCAGACCAGCTTCGACCCATGCCACCCACACAAAAGCACATGTGTTTATGAACCAAGATGAACCAGGGACGGGGGCACATGCCACGCTCCACTCAGTCCTTTGGTGACCAGGACCTCTGTCCAAACACCTCCACTTTCCAGCTGTTCCTAGGCACCCCATATGGAACAATGTCACGCGCAGCAGTCTCGCCAGCAAGAACTTCACGCGGACAACAGGATTCTTCTGCAGCAAACTTTATTGTGTACAGCTCTCTTGTGAGAAGGACCCCGAAATGGGCCAGAAGCACTGCTTATATAGCAGTCTAGAGGGTTCGTGCATGCTCTGGATTGGAGCACCATCCGATGCCTCATTTGCATACCAAAAGCGTGGGCTCGAACATCCTGTGGTTAATGAGCATCCTGTTTATCTTACGAGGAGGAAGTAAGGAGGGGAAGGGCAGGATGAAGATAAGCCTGGAATGTCCTGTGGGCTGGAACATCCTGAGGCTTATTTTACGTGGAGGAAGTAAAGTGAAACTAGCCTTCCTTGCTCGATGGGTGGGAGTGAGTTCACAAAACTCTAGCACAGGCTTTCTTTAATGAAGCAGGCTACCAACAGAACAATGCTGCTAGTACCTGTTGATCTGAATTTTCCATTATTTGCATTATCAAAGCTTACACTGAGGGTGTGGTACTTATATCTAGACTAGCATTGGAGTGCTAAGGAACTACTCTGTGTGTATCTGCACATAACCTTGGAAAGCCCACAAAAATAACACACTGCAAGGGACCCAATGAGATTTGCTCCTGAGTACTTCTGGAAGATCAGACTCTAGACCCACATGGACTGAGGAGCCACTGAGCCAGGCATGGGCCTAATCATTGAAGAAAGAGATCTGAGTCACAGATCACAGCACTAAGTGACTTCAAAAACAGAAATAACAGAGAAGGAAGGAGGGGGTATTTGTAAAAGTTAGATTAATTCAAATGGCTCAGAATGCCAAGATTTAAGTGGGTTGTTCGTTTTTGTTTTAAGTAGCTGCTCCGACATCCTGTAGTCATATCTAACATGCTGTTTGTCCCCTTGTTGGCAGATATACCATTACCAAGGTCTCCTTTAGAATGGTTAAAAGCATCTATTATTTTCATCATGCATTTGGGGCACCTTTTTATTGTCCTGGAGGAAAGCGTGTCCTCAGCCATTCCACGTGGGGACCAGATGCTATGACTCAGTTCTAGAAATATACCTGATGCCTTCTCTGTTGTTGATCAAGGTGGGCTGGTTTATCCCGACCCATAACAACACCTATGTTCCCTCTCACTCAGTGTAATCACCGTAAGGCTATAGCTAGAGCAGTCCACAGTCCAGACCAGAGTGACCCCAAGGGTCTGCTAAGGCACATCTCGGGCCTGGACCAGCTGTTTGGAATGTACATGAAGCATAGGCAGGGGCTGTGCCTGTCACCACACTCCATGCTGCCTGAACATTCTCACGACAATCTCATTTGCATACTCTCTCATGGACATAGAAGAACCTGGACTGAGGTGTGTCTAGGACACTCAAGGCCCTGGATTCAATCCCAAACACTCCCTGGAAGAAGCAAAAGAAAGAAACCAGAAAACCAACCAATCACCCTGAACTAAACAGCAATAGTTCCACCAGCTCTCTGGGTGTTGGTGGACACTCAGCAGACACAGGGCCCATGACTTGGCATATACAGGAGAGATGACTCAGTGAAGGAGCCGTAACTGAGCAAACACAGCGGTGATGACTCAGCAAGCACAGGAGAGATGACTCAGCAAACACAGAAGTGATGGCTCCTTGAGCTAGGAGAGATGATTTGGCAAACACAGGAGCCATGATGACTCAGCACAGAAACCTTGAGTCACCAAGCCTTGGCTTAGCTTTCATCCTGTGTGATCATGAGGTGTGGAGCACCCCCTCTCCCCCACCCCAGACAATGTTTTCCACAGTTGTCATTGCTCCTTTAACACAACGAAGTAGGGATCATGCACTTAGTGTTTGCTTTATTAAAGGCCTAAGCCAATGGGTCTCCATGGAAGACCCTCTTTCATCCCCGGTAGAAGAGCAGACAAAAGCAAAAAGACTTGTAATGCGTCACCAGAAAGTACCAAACCACTGGGGAGTTGCATCTGTGTGAGAACAGTGAGTCAGACTCAGAACCAAGAACTGTTATTGACAGGCTGGCCGCTGGAACAATCCCAGGATAACTAGCAGCCTGGTTCTCTAATTATTTTAGCCTGATGTGGGCATTTGAATGCCAAGGGCTTTTTCAGCAGAAGTGTTATTTCTCCAAGTGCTCTAAATGGACCTGATGTCCCTTTGCCCTCTCGCCACTAGTCTTCCAGGTTAGGAAGCTGCTGCAAGGACTTGTTTAGGGACTACTGCACAAGGCCCGAGGCTTTGTGGCACGGCCTTTCACACAGTGTGCTAGGGAATCCAGCTAATGCACACTGTGCAGCTGTCTTCAGACCCATTCAGACTTCTTGATCCTCAGATGTGAAGCACTGCCTGAAGTGGCCAGTGGGCCAGGGGCCCGAGGCTGGCTGGCGGAACAGTGCCCAGCCAAGTGGCTCTGGGAGGCAGAGGACGGCTCACCCGACCTGGCAGAGCCCTTGCTACTGAGGTCTTGGGCAGCCTTTCTGTGGGATCTGAACCCACGCTCTGTGTGAGCCACGGCCAACCCATCACCAGCTGAAGACGCGGCCTCATTATCACCTCCATCTGGCAGCTCCGCCCGCCTTGATGCTCTGGCCTGACCACCCGGGCTGTCTCCACTCTGGCCAGTGGTCCACGCACCAACCTGCGCCTGCCCTCCCTCCTGGTCCACCTGACCCTGGCTCTGACAGGCCTGGGGGTCCTGCAAGAGACCAGGGGGAGGTGCGGGCACCTGGCAGTCTGTCTGTGCTGTGCCCTTCGTCCCCGGCGCGGTCCTCCGGGTCCTCGTGAGGCTGCAAAGCAGGTCGGCCACGCTGAGCAGGAAGGACAACGCGCTCACGGCCCAGACGAACAGCATCAGGAGGGACTTCTCGGTGGGCCGCGACACATAGCAGTCCACGGTCCCCGAGCAGGGCGCTCGGGAGCAGGACACGCGGGTAGGCACGGAGAAGCCAAAGAGCAGGTAGTGCAGGGCGGCGAGCCCGGCCTCCAGCAGCGTGCGCAGCAGCAGGTGCGCCAGGTAGGCGGCAGACAGGTCGGGCACGCGCCGCCCCCGGGCTCCCCGCGCCGCCAGCCGCGCGCCACGGTGCAGGGCGTAAGCGCAGAAGACCACAGAGGGGACAAGCAGCGCCAGGCTCTGCAGCAGCCAGAACCGCAGGGGCGACACCGGGGAGAAGAGGTCATAGCAGACGTTGGCGCAGCCTGGCTGCAAGGTGTTGCAAACAAACCGCGCCTGCTCGTCTTGGTAAATGGGGGACCCTGCCAAGACGACCACCAGCATCCTCAGCAGGACCTCCACGACCAGCCAGAGCACGCCTGCGGGAGAGCAAGGGCAAGGATCAGTGCTGAGGTGCAGAAGGCTGCAGCAGCCTTAACTAGACGCCGAGAAGTCGGCAGCACGTAGAGCAACTGGAGCAGCTGTTTCCTACGCGCGCGCGCACACACACGCGCGCGCACACACACACACACACACACACACAGAGAGAGAGAGAGAGAGAGAGAGAGAGAGAGAGAGAGAGAGAGAGAGATCAACACCAGAAGCTTTTGCACACTATGCTAGGAAAGCATTCTATCATTCAGCAGCAGCAGCAGCAGCCTTTAGAGCAATTACTTCTTGAGGCCTCACTATCACAAATTGCCTTGAAATTATTTGTGATATGCTTCCAGTGAGCAAATTTCTAAAGAGCATCATATACTAAAGATGCCTTTGAAGAGCCTGGGTGAAAGATCTAGAAAGGACCTTGGCTGAGCAAATCAATCCAGTAATTAGATGCTACCCTTCTTAGAGAATAAGCTTTTTTAAAAATAAAAAATAAACTAGTTTCAGTGTCTTCCTTATTTAGGACACCGAAAAGCCTCTGTCGCAGGGCTTATGGCAACTGCCACTTAGGGGTTCTTGAAATGGAATTTCTTTAAGAACAGTCGATTTTTCCAGTACTTCAAGGTTTCCTTCCTCTTAGTCCAGTCACTCTACATTAATTTGATTTAGCGTGAATGAGTGAGACAACCTAGGGAACTGAAATCATTTCAAAATGACTTGCTGCCATGGGTCAAGTATTTTAGAACATGTTTAGAAAACAGTTGGAATGACCGCATTGGAGAATGAGATTGGAGGGCATCATCTGACATTAAAAAAAAAAAGTAAAGTCAAAGAGAGATCAGTAGCATTTAGGGGTAAAGTCACAGAACTGACCTTTCTACACCAGATTGATCTGATCAATTTCTACAAAATAATGATTGAGAAAAACTAGCATTATATATATATATTTGCCTGAAGAAAAAAATATATATATTTACTCCTTTTCATGACACTCATGCCTCTCTGAAACTTTAACTCATTTACTCAGAAATTTCAAACTCAGAAATTTTATTTCTTTCATTAAAAGAATAATTAGGCCTGCACATAGCAATGCAAAACTGTAGCCACAGAACTTTGGGAAGCTCAGAAGCAGACATTCAAGGCCAGTCTGGGGTCGAAAGCAAAGCTGAAAGAGCGGCTGGAGACCTGGCTCAGTGTTCGAGCACCACTCCTGTGTGCCTGAGGCCCTGGGGTCCATCGCCAGCACTGTAAAAACCACAAACAACTAAACTTGGGATTTGGTTTAATGTACATGCATAGGAGAAATCAGTAAGCTTTACAACTAAATCTGAAAAGATGGCTGGGAAGGCATGCTGGAAGCTCGTCTCCTCCTACTTCGGTGTTCAAATCCCGTCCCCAGTGAACTGAAATGAAGCTCTCCCCACACTTCTTTGGACGGTGGGAGCAAGGGATAATCAGAGCAAAGCTCGAACCCAGGTTCCCTCACCAGTGATATACTGGTCATTCTTTTGGAGGTAGGCCATGCAAACTGAAAAAGACACCCGACTCTTTTTAAAGGATTAAGTTTTAATATGGCAACAAAACCAGAAGAGCATTTGAGTTGTTCCCCCCCCCCCTCGAGACTCACCCATAATGGTCATGTTGCAGCTTAAGGAGACAATGAGGAACCCCAACAAGTCCAAGTTCTCCATGGTGGAAGAAAGACACAGGCTTGGGGCTGGTTGAAGGGCTAGAGGCCCGTGTTCTCCAAGGAAGTTTAAATTCCGTGCATTTTGGCTACATCAGAATTCAAGGTGAGTGCTGAGCTGAGGAGAACTGTGGGAAAGAAAGATGTGCTTCCAGGGCTGGGAGATGAGGTCTCCTGTCTCCTAAGCCGCTTGCCAATGAGAAACATGCACTCCTGACAACTGTGGGGCCCCGACGCAGAAGTCATCTCTCCCTGTGGCTATTCTTGCCCTCCTGGGACATTCCAGACCTGTGGCTGTTCTTGCATGTCTCCACCAGGAAAGCCAGGCACTTCAGGATGTAATAGAAGTAGCTACTTTTAGACCAAGAAAGAAAACTTATGTTAACCAGCCAAGTAAGTTTCTCTATTAAAAACCTATTTACTGTAGCTGGGGTGGGGGTCGGGGGTTCAGTTGGGAAAATTCTTCCTGCACAAGCATGGGGACCTGAGTTCAAACCCCTGAACCCATATAAAAAATCCAAGCATGGTGATGCATGCTTGTGATCCCCACACTGGGGAGGCAGAGACAGGCAGATCCCTAAAACTCACTGGCTAACCAGCCCAGCTTAATTAGTGAGCCCTTGGTCCCAGTGTGAGACACTGCCTCAAAAAATGAGGTAGACAGCACCCAGCACCCAAAGATGATACTCAAGATTGACCTCTGGCCTCCACACACATGCACATTTAAACACACAAAGCCTCCTTGAAAACACACAAACTCCATGAAAACATTTACAAATACATGTGAAGAAAATCCTAAAGTGTTCATTTTGACCCCTCTACAAAGTTTAATGATCCCCACACAGCTTCTAAGGATCTCGCCACCATTGTGAGTTCCTGAACCACGGAGGTAAACACAGACCTGTACCTCAGGTGTGAGCGCCACCTCTAGGCTGTGAGACTTGCCTGGTCTTCACTTGCAATGCTCCAGCAGTCTGCCACTGTCAGTGAGGTCACTACATCTCCCCCTACAACCTCCTCCTGCAGTAAGGACACAGACAATGGTCTGTGGGGCCACCTAGCTACACCAGCGTGACTAGTCCCTGACCCTCACTCCTCTTCTTTCTGTCTCTTCATGCCCCCTCTACCCTATTCAGCCCTAAAATGTTCCTACTGAACCTGCAGAATCAATTTTGTTGAACTGATTTTAACAATCACCATCTGAACCCGCTAACGCCGATCACAGATCCAGCAGTCCTGTCCTGTGGCTACTTCTGCATCTGGGAATAACTCATCCTGCAAACTGGGTATTTGGCATCAGAAGTTGTGGAATGATTTCAATTTTCTGTGAACGCTAGTCTTTCTGTTCCTGACTCTTGACCTTTGGTCTTTTCAGAACTTAGTGGTGTCCATAAAGGCATCCAGGTAAGGACAGTTACCCAGCTGCTGTCAAATGCCTTGACATGAACAATGAAATCTAGAGAAATTGTAGTTGAATAAAAATATTGAAATAGCCCCACAGTGCAAGTGTTTATAAAGTAGACTGTCCTTTGTTTATATCCTAGGAGTCTGACTTTTCAGTCCTCTGGAGGCTCAGGCATCAGGAATGCAAAGTCCTGGCTTGAGAGGTCAATGAAAGAAAGAAAACTCTCAGAGCCAGGCCTCAGTGAGGTCATTGGTGGTGAGGATTTCAAGCACCTTTGTGAGCTCCACTGTCTGTACCAGCTTGCCTTTACTGCTCCAGTACAACATCTGTGCTCAGGCTAAGACACCCTGCTGCATAGGAAAATCCAGTTTGAATTGCAGGCTAGCTTTCAGCTAGCATGCCTCAGAGCACCTCATGTGACCCTGCCCCAAGGAGGAGCAAACAATGTGGCCTAGCTGGGTGATGCTGGGTGGGGCAAAGGTGTGCAGTGGCACAGAATTGGGGGGCCTATGATTGGCTCTGAGAACTGACATCATTTAGTTTATAAAAGCAGGCTGTAGCAAGGAATAAATTTGAACTTCATGTAACATCATCATGGAATTCCTGGCTGTTATTTTTAATTAATTATTTCGAGCATACAGGCCAAGGTAGGCCTGCATGTCATTCAGGTGGCCAGTGGGTTGGAAAAGGTCCTCTTGTGGACCACCAATCTGGGTAGCTGGTGTTGTGAGTGGACATAGGCTGAAGACAGGCCCTCAGCCATCAGCCTGAAATTCCTGTCCAGGGTTCAGCAGTCTCTGGGCAGGTGAGAAGTCACAGCCAAGAGTGGAACACGTGTCTTGTGGGTCCAGGCTAAGGGCCTGAGTTGGAAGTACCATCCAGGCCAGGCTATGGGAAGTAGCTGGCTGGTCTCTGAGCCGAGAGGCCAGCTCCCCACAGCAACTGCTGGCAGGCGCTGTGTCCCCCTCCTCCCTAGTAGGGCCACTTGTTTCCTGACCAGCGCAAAAAGAAGGCTTCCTACACTGCTATCTGTATGCACATGCTTGGAGCTGTAGATCACAAACCTGGACTGTCTGTCAGGCAACTCCAACTTTGTTTCTCTGGGGGAATGTTCTGAAATTCTTTCTCCAGTACCGCCCAATCTTTGTCCGCTTTCATCATGATGGCTGCATTGTCAGTCAGTCTCTTGTCAGAAGCAGAATTTCTTCCACTTCTCCTTTAGGTCCACCTCACACAGCACCAGGGGAGATGTACACAGCTTATCTGCCCTCGGGCCTCCTCCTCTTAGTTCTGTGTCATCTAGGATGGGGACCACGGCTTAAGAAGAATTTTTTTTATTCACACAAACTGTTCTTGATGGTGGCTTAAAAATGTAATGACCAGAAAACAAATCACTGGGTTTTGCTGTATGACAGAAACCGGGCTGATGTGATTTTAAATAAATTGCTAAGGTCTCATATCTTGGGCTTCCAATCAATAATACAAGGAAAGAGAATGTATACCCCACCTCTTCTCCAAGTGGGTGTGATATGGAAATGTGATCGCAGGCATGAAAATAATGTGAAGATGTCAAGCATTACGTGGTCTTGATGGAGGTCTGTCTCAGTCTGCTACTCTGCTTCCCAGCCAGACTCTTTTTGGCCTCGTCTTACAAGCAGCCAGCCCGGCCCGCCTCTTGCCTACACTTGTCATTTTGCTCTTCCTCCTTCAAATCCTCTTCTGTTTCTATTGTTTCTCTCTCTCTCTCTCTCTCTCTCTCTCTCTCTCTCTCTCTCTCTCTCTCTCTCTTCAGTTAGAGACATTCTTGTTCTCTGGGGAGCTGGAGCCCTAGTGAAGTCCATAAGTGAGATGGGGCCAGGAGAATAGGAAGAAGGGGACAGAGCGATTCCTGCAAGTTCATCCTGGGATCGTTGGAGGGCTTCCACAGAGTAGACAGGGGAGTTCCCTGTGCTCAGACCAGCAGGAAAGAAACCAGTTCAGGGCAGGGTGGCTGAATCCATGCCGGGTACCACACAGAGCTCACAAAGCTCGCAAAAGAGAAGCAACAAGGAGAAAAGAAAGACAGCCAGACTCACGAGCTACCCAGCCTTGGTTCTATCTCCTCAGCTTAGCGACCTGGGCAAATGACTCAGGACTCACTTCTCACATTTGCAATTTGGGGATCTCAACATAAGAATCATTTAAACAAGGTTCTGGCACATTATTTGGTCTATTATGGGATCTCAAAAAAATATATAGTCATCAGATCAGAATGGAATAGAACTAAGTATCAATAGCAAGAAAAACACAGAAAATATCCAAACATATGGAGGTTAAACAATACACCTACAAATGATCAGTGGGTTGCTAAAGAAATCAGGGGTGAAATCTTAATCTTCTCTTTATTTGTAGTCCTTGTCCTCTAAAGCTGACACAAACACTGATTTCTTTTTTTAGATAGTAGGGGCTATTTGGAGAAATGCAGAGCTAGGCTCTGGGTTAGTCAGCTACTGGTTACTGCAACAAAGACCTAAAATGACAATAAAAGAAAGGCCTCTTTGACTCCATCCATACTCACTTGGTCCTCGTGCTCTGAGCCGGTAGCAGCACAAAACTTCACAGTAGGAGTATGTGGTGGAGTCTGCTCACTTTGTAGTAGCCAGGAAGCAGAAAAGGGGACAATGAGGGGCCAAGGTCTCCATATCCCCCCAAGCACACACTCCCAATGACCTGGCTTCTTCCCACCAGATGCCATCTTCTCATGGTTCTATCACCTGCCAGTAACACTACCTGGCTGGTAACGAAGCCCTTAGCCTTGGGCCTGGGGCATTTCAGATCAACAGCTTTTTAAATATATCTATATAAGATATATTACAGAATATAAGATAAAAACCTGTAATATACAGTGCTAGCTCATTTACATTAGCTCATGGCCAGTAGCACTAGAACTCCTCCCTGAATGAAGCTTAACTAATACCTATTCTTCCCTGCAGCACTTGTCACAGCCTGCCTACATCTAGAAATTATGTAGGTTTTGAAGACCTTGTATAGCCCAGCTGTGTATGCTCAAGGTTCTAAGATGTTGGACACTCATGATCCATCAAAGATCAGCTGGGGACAGTGGGTACTATGCTTGGGATCACCTTAAACAGCCAAGTGACAACAAAGAGAAGACAAATGAAAAAAGACGCTAAATAGACCATGAAAAAAACAAACATACATAGTGGGTCATCCCAAGTTTGTACTCTACATGGTGTCCACAATTGGCTATGAAGTCACCACATTTAGTGAGTAGGTGAGTTAGCGAATATGGACTCTGTGAAAGATGACGACTGAATCTATGCTCAGCTTAGACTCATCTTGAATAATGGAGTCTGAAATGAAAAGACAGAGAAAGTATGGGGGGGGGTGGTTGCCAGGAGGTCAAAGACAGCAGCTTTGGGGTCTAATGGCCTGGATCGAAGTCTAGCTTTCACATATGTGTAATCTTTTTTTTTTTTTTTTTTTTTTTTTGTTTTGTTTTGTTTTTTTGTTTTTTTTTCGAGACAGGGTCTCCCTGTAGCCCCAACTGTCCTGGAACTCACTCTGTAGACCAGGCTGGCCTTGAACTCACAAAGATCTGCCTGCCTCTGCCTCCCAAGTGCTAGGATCACGTCTGTGTAATCTTAAGGAAGCTTCCTCACTATAAAGACACAGAATCCATCCATCAGATGGCTGTAAAAGACAAATGAGAACTATCTAGCAGGCATGTCCAACCTTTTGACATGACAAGATGTCATTTATAAAGTTCACATTGTAATTGTGTTACAAAACAAACAAATCACAAGATGTGTCAAAATGTCTTAAGGAAGATTATTATTTTATATTGGGCCATACTCACAGCTGATGTGGAGGCATGCAGCCCACGGGCCAGTTTGGACACATCTGAGCTCCCAAGCATAGAGACAAGCACTCAGACGATCATGCTCATTTTAACTCATCTTTCCTTCTCATCACTTGCCAATAATCAGGGGCCAGAGGAAGCTTCTGTTCCTGCAGCAGCCTGTCCTCCACAGCTGGGATGTAGAGCCCAGAAAGCCAGCTCACGGAAAGCTATTTTTCTTCCCATACACGAAGTGGCAAAGGACACCTAGAAGTGGCGCTCAATTTCTAGAAGGCATGGAAGTTGTGGCATTTGCTTCCTTTGTCTGGATGTGTGTTTAAGGAACAGCTTAATCATGAAACTTGAGAAATGAAGGCTGTTCTTTTTTCTTAGGACATGCCTGGTGTCAGGACTGTGGGCAGAAGGCACATGCACGTGGCTGTACCAGAAACACAGTTGCTGCTCACAGTTGTACCTCTTTTACATATGCAGACATGCTAGCCAAACAAATTATAAGCAGTTCCTTTCCTGACAGTCTAGCTCAGCATAGGCCTGGGCAGTCTAGGCTGATTTGCTCCGTGCAGTTCTGCTTCCAGCCCTGCAACAGCTGGGTCAAGGAGGAAGCTCTCCAGGTGCATCCTTTCCCACTCTGAACACCCAAAGCTATAGCTTACAGTATCTGTCTACAAAAATTGGCTTCCACAGTGTCTATGGTAGTTGGACAGGCTCTTTATGTCTTTCTATTCTTCTTTTTTTCTCTGTGTGCATGCATGTGCATGTGGAGCACTGAGGTCAACCTCAGGTATTGTTTCTCAGGAGCTCTCCACTTTATGACGCAGGTCTCCCATGCTTTGCTGATTAGGATAGGCTGGCTGCCAGGGATCCCCCGAGGAGCCACTGGTTTCTGCTTCCCCAATGCTGGGATTACAAGTGTGAGTCACTACACCTGGCTTTTCTCATATGTGTGGGGACTGAACTCAGGTCCTCATGCTTCTAGGTAAGTTCTTCACCATTTGAGCTCTCTCCACAGCCCCAGTTGGACTGACTGGTTCTGGAAGCAGAGAGGTGCAGTCATTCTCTTGAAGGGTACAAAGACCTTCCAAACCTCAGATAAGCTTAAGCAAGATCTTTTTTTGTTTGTTTGTTTGTTTTTGAGACAGGGTCTCCCTGTAGCCTCCCAGCTGTCCTGGAACTCGCTCTGTAGACCAGGCTGGCCTTGAACTCTCAAAGATCTGCCTGCCTCTGCCTCCCAAGTGCTAGGATTAAAGGCATGTGCCACCACGCCTGGCTGCTTAAGCAAGATCTTTTAAGAGACCCTGGAGCACCGGGGAGATGGGTCAGACTGACAACCTGAGTTCAAACCCAGAAGCCATGTAAATGTGGAAAGAGGGAAGCAAGTCCACAAAGCTTTCCTCTGACTGTCACATGTGCGCCATGGTATCTGTCAGCCTACATGCACACAAACAGGCACACACAACATCATACACACAGGCACACACAACATATAAGCAGGTATGCACATCTCCCAGATGCACATGCATACACAAAGACACACATATAAACACAGACACAACACACACATGTGAACACAGAGACACACATATCTGAACATAGATACACAGATACACAGGCACACACACAGCCAAATAAAATGCACATACATAGATACGCACAGACATATCCACACAGACACGCATGCACCCATACTGACACACACATACATGCGCACACACAGACATATACTATTAATAATAAAAATCTCTAAAAAAGACACGGAAGGAGCTCAGCTCCACATTCTGAACAATAAAATGCTGTATCAGCCACAGGAAGACATGCTTCCCAAAAGCCTGAGCTAGCACCTTTGTGGACAGTGATTAACTAAACAATGCACTGACCATGACACACAGCTCTCTGATGAAGGATGCAGATTAATTATCTCTAAGGCTGATCCTGGATCCATAAAACTGCATTCCTCACAAGGCAGCTCAGAGAGGCCCAGCTGGGGTACTCACAGCCCCGCAATTCCATTTTCCAGACATCTGCTGAGCCATACCACTTTGATAACAGAAATCATTTTAAAATCTAGCTATTCCAATACCTTCTTCTGGCCTCTCTGGAATCAGGAGGTACACATATATACATGTAGATTCACAGATAAAAACATAAAAATTTTTAATTAAAAACACTGCTGAGAGAAATGCAGAGGATGGAGGCCTGTCTCATGAAGCTTCAGAGGGAAATCTGAGAGTCACTCAAAGACTGTATCAGCCCACTCATGCGTTATTTTGCATTAGGAATTGTGTAAGTTAACCCTGTGTTTCACTGGGACAAAGATATTGTTCAGCTGGGGCTGAAAATTAATAAGAGACCAGCATCATTGAGGTGATGTCTTCTGGGAAGCATTTCCTCAGGGTCAGTACATAGGTGGCAGAGGGTAGTGGGGGAGTGGGTAGGGAGGGGCAAGTCTCCTCATGCTGGCTGTGGAACTTGGCAAATAATGTATTAGAGTCTCCCGCTGGTACTGGTTTTGAAGGTAAGAAGACTGTCCCCTTCTGAGCACGTCCACTTCTGAGCGCGTCCACTTCTGAGCGTGTCCACTTCTGAGCGCATCCACTTCTGAGAGCGTCCACTTCTGAGCGGGTCCACTTCTAAGCACGTCTACCTCTGAGCGCGTCCACTTCTGAGCGCGTCCACTCCTGAGCTCATCTACTTCTGAGTGCCTACAGTGTCCGGACACCCTGCACAAGCATGCATGCATGGATCCAGGCACCCAAGGCAGTGCTTGGAAATGTGCTGGTCATGGCCAGTAGCTGAGGCTTGGCACTGTGAAAGGCTATGAGAGGCCATTGGTGAAGGTGCAGTATGTTACCCCCTCCCAAAAAAGATATGAAGTAGTGAAGGGGGAGTGTTGGGGGCTGTGGGAGGAGTTGGAGGGGAAAGCAGGGGTTATATATGGCTCGTATTTCATTGTACACATATATATTTTTTTCTCTATTTTTTTTAAATTTATTTTTAACAAATTCCCGCCCATTCCCCCACCCCGCCAGAGCTCATGCATTCTGCCAAACATGCTTTTCATCTCTTAGTCTTTCTCAATATTGTCCATGGGGAAGTTGACTGTTTTGAGCAGAAGTTCACTGTTTCAGTCAGTTCTTTGATGCAGTCTTTTCTGTTGTTGTTGTTGTTG
>VZQC01011193.1:504865-589417 GCA_009823505.1 Rhizomys pruinosus | reverse complement strand
AAAAAAAAAAAAAAAAAAAAAAAAAAAAGATAGGTGGTGTACACCTATAATTCCAGCACTGATGTACAGCAGGAGGATTGAGAGTTCAAGGTCACCTTTGAACTAATATAGCAAAATCCTGTGTCAAAATACAAAAATTAGGGCTGGAGAGATGGCCTAGTGATTAAGATTGCCGACCGCTCTTGCAGAGGACCCGGGTTCGATCCCTAGCACCCACATGGCAGCTGAGAACCATCTTTAACTACAGTTCCAGGGGAATCCGACACTCTCTTCTGACCTCAGCAGCATTTCACGACACAGGTACACAGACCTACATGCAGACAGTACATTCATACACAAAAATAAAATTTTTAAAAATATATTTTTTTTAAATTAGAGGGCTCAGTAGTTAAGAGCACTGGCTACTCTTATAGAGAACCCTGTTTGGTTCCCAAAACCTGCGTGGAAAGCTAACAACCATTCATAACTCCAGTCACAAAGTGATCTGAGGCCCTCTTCTGGCCTCTGTGGCAGGGCACTACATGGGTACAGTTACATATATGCAGGAAAAACGTTTTGGTTTTTTTTTGGTCTTTTCAAGACAGGGTCTCCCTGTAGCCCCAGCTGTCCTGGAACTCGCCTTGTAGACCAGGCTGGCCTTGAGCTCACAAAGATCCTCCTGTCTCTGCCTCCCAAGTGCTAGGATTAAAGGGGTGCGCCACCACGCCCTGCAAGCACGTCCACTTCTGAGCGCATCCACTTCTGAGCGCATCCACTTCTGAGCGCGTCCACTTCTGAGAGCATCCACTTCTGAGCGTGTCCACTTCTGAGAGCGTCCACTTCTGAGAACGTCCACTTCTGAGCACGTCCATTTCTGAGCGTGTCCACTTCTGAGAGCATCCACTTCTGAGCGCGTCCACTTCTGAGAGCGTCCACTTCTGAGCGTGTCCACTTCTGAGCATGTCCACTTCTGAGCGTGTCCACTTCTGAGAGCTTCCACTTCTGAGAGCTTCCACTTCTGAGCGTGTCCACTTCTGAGCGCATCCACTTCTGAGAACGTCTACCTCTGAGCGCGTCCAATTCTGAGCGTGTCCACTTCTGAGCGCATCCACTTCTGAGAGCGTCCACTTCTGAACGTGTCCACTTCTGAGCACGTCTACCTCTGAGCGCGTCCACTTCTGAGCGCGTCCACTCCTGAGCTCATCTACTTCTGAGTGCCTACAGTGTCCGGACACCCTGCACAAGCATTCATGCATGGATCCAGGCACCCAACGCAATGCTTGGAAAACGTCAGCTCACTTTGCTTGCAGGTTGAAGCAGTGAGCCAGTGCTGAGCAAGGACTTCCCTGTCTTGTTCTTTTCCATACTTGCTGCAGATACAGTTATTCTGGTCAAATTTTCTTTTCTTCCTTTTTTTTTTTTTTTTTTTCATTCTAGGCATAGAGCTCAAAGGCTTTGTACATGACATTAGGCAAGTGCTGCTCTGTCATTGAAGTCTCCCCAACTTATCACTAGTAGAATTTTTTGTATGTGGGGGTTTTCGTGGTGGGGGGGTGTTGTGTGATCTGTTTGTGTGTAAATGGAGGACAAGTATCATTCCTCAGGAGCTATACACCTTGTTTTGAGACACAATATGAGGCTTGTCAACAAAGATAGGCTGGCCAGTGAGCCCCAAGGAGCTGCCATCTCTGTTCCCGAACTCTGGGCTTACAAATGCATGCCACCATTCTGACCTTTTTTCTTTCTTTCTTTCTTTCTTTCTTTCTTTCTTTCTTTCTTTCTTTCTTTCTTTCTTTCTTTCTTCTTTCTTTCTTTCTTTCTTTCTTTCTTTTCTTTCTCTCTCTCTCTCTCTCTCTTTCTTTCTTATTTATTTATTTATTTTGTATGTGTATGAATGTACTGTCTGCATGTAGGTTTGTGCACCCGTGTTGTGCAATGCCATGGAGGTCAGAAGAGGGTCTCGGATTCCCCTGGAACTGGAGTTCTCCTGGAATTGGAGTTACAGACGGTTCTCAGCCGCCATATGGGTGCTGGGGATCGAACCCCGGTCCTCTGCAAGAGCAGTCGGCACTCTTAACCTCTAGGCTATCTCTCCAGCCCCCTGATCTTTTCTGACATGGATTTTGGTGATCTAATTCAGGTCCCCAAGCTTGCATTGCGAGCACTTTACTGACCAAGCTATCTCCCCAGTCCCACTGGTGAGACATTCAAAGAAAGAACTAAGACAGCTACTAGTCATCAAGGAAGTGCTAAGGATGAAATTGGTGGGGCTTCAAGATGAGAGGGACTCAGTTCCAAGGGCCTGCTTGTGTTTGACTTTGAAGAACTATTAAATATATGACACCTTGTGTCTTCACAATTCTTGAAATAGGCATTGCCCTCTCCATTTTTAAAGATGTGTTCATTCTCAGTATACTGAGCCCCTGAAAAGAACTTGGGCATGTCATGGTAATGCAATCAAGAAAAAGTTAATAGGTTTCTGAAACAGGCACGGTAGTACATTCCTATAACCCCAGTGTTCAGAAAGAAGAAGAGAGAAGAGACGAGAGGAAGAGAGAGTGAACAAACTTTGTTTCACAGAAAGCGAGTCCTGCAGCTCCGTGAAGGAGCAGCGGTGGTCAGGAAACCAGACAGTTCAGGGAAAGAAGAGGGGGCTGCTTAATAGGAAGCTGAGAAGGGGCTCTTGACCTAGGCGACTTAGGGAAAACCTTCCAAAAGAGGAAGCTACTGTGCCAGGAATTTCATGCTTTATTATTTTGGAAAAATCAGTGGAAAACTGGACAATAAAAGCAGTCCTAAAGATAGCCAGCAGAGGTCCTCTTGACTGTTGTGTAGCATTTTCTCTATATTGAAATATTCCATCCCGGAGAGAGGAAGGAAACTCTTCTGACTCAGGCACTAAGGAAGCACACAAGGCTCAAGAAGCTCGGACAGTTAAGGCCCCTCCCTCAGGTTGTGGAGGCAACAGCTGCTACGGGGAGGAGACTCTCCAGGGGGGCTGTCTGCAAACTTCCAGGCTTTCAGGGGTCGCTGCTCATGCTGTCCTGTGATCACGCTCCTGAGAGAAACCCCAGCAAACTCACTAGTTCACCAAGCTAGACTTGAGTGGAACTATTTACTTGGTCTTCTCTCTGTGAGTTATCTGGGGTTAAGAGACATTTGTTCCCATCTTCCCAGGAAAAGTCACACAATATTTGGCTTTCACAAATAGTTAATTCGGCTTAAACTACCTTGTGTGTTCAGTCTTAAAGTCCAGACTTAAAGTGTATCTTATGCACAATGTCTAGCAATTCCTCCTTTTCAAAGTCTCTAGAAACCTAATAATGATATTGATCTTTCACATATTGAATTTAAGGAGGGGGATTGTGTAGGAATGTGGACTATAAGCTCGATTCCATCCTGGGCATGAACAGGATGCAGCTCAAATTCATATGTCCAAACAGATCAAAAGTCTCCCTCCCATTGCCCTTCTTCCTAAGATTCATCTTATTTAAATGAAAATAACCAGCATTCTACCTGCTGTAAACTCTTTAAAAATGGTGAGCTAGATATGTGGCTCAGTGGTAGAGCCTAGCCTGCACAAAACCCTGAGTTCAATCCTTGGTATGGGGAAACACCCACTGCTTGTGGGTAGTTCTCCAGCAGTGCCCACCCCATGCCCTGTGATGACGTTGAGCCTACCAAGCTCTGCCAGGCTTGGACTCTACTTGCCTCTGGGGCCTCAGCTTTCAGCCTTCTACCCCGTCACTCTGGGAACTGAAGAGTCTGAAAGCCCTCGTGACTTCTATGACCTCAGAGACCCCCATGGCTGTTTCCTCCATCTGGGATGCTTAAGCTTGCTCCAGCTGGCTTTCAGGGTCTTCTGTCTCCTTGGCCCCAAAATGGTCAGGTGCCCTCATCCTGTGCTAACCTACATGAGAGCACAACTCCGGTTGGCACTAATTTAGTGCCTGCCCCTGCCTAGCCTCTCATCTCACTCCCAGGCCCCACAACCACAGCTAGACTCCATCCCTCTGCTGTCGGTCACCTTCCTGTGCATTCTCTGCTTCCCAGCTGAATTCAGGTCACCTTCAATCAAGACTAGAAAGAAGAGAGCAGAGGGATGTGGATTTAGACCTTGGTCCCATTCATGCTCTTGGTCTCCGTCCCCGTGAACCAGGAATCATGACATCATCTGCTTTTCAGGATTGTTGAGAGAATAAAGCTACGTCCACTGCCAGCACAGTGGAAACTTCATCCATGATTACTGAGTTCACCTTGTCTGGAATCTCCAACTTCTTTGCACCTTGTCCACTGTTGTGCATGTCAAGTGCCAGCCTTTTTTGGCATGGTCAACCAAGGAGATCCTCTCTCTTTGCTCAACGAATGGGGAACAGTCCTAATATACTGGATAGCTTCTGTATCTTGAGATAGTCCTGGCTCCTCTTTCCTTGAGATGGAATGTTCACGGTCAAACATTTTGTCATCTCTCTGTATCCCCTGTGTGTCTAGAAGTCTAGGGTTCATGAAGAAGAGGCATTGTCCAAATCTGAATGATCTAGAACTAGAAGAGATGGACTTGTTTTTCTGAGAGGACAGATTCCACCCCCCTGAAGGATCCCTTACGAGCACGTCAGCCCAGGCTTCAGGGTAGCACCCTTCAGGAGTCTGACAGTTCTCTGAAGGAGCCCTGCATGCCGACAGAGCTGTGGAGGGGAGACTGGCCCTTCTGGGGCCAGTGGATAGCATATGCTTTTAACATTGAAAACATCTTAAGTGTTCAAATGTTAAGTAATCTTCATTTTTATGTTTATTTTTTCATGTTATGAGAGTCAATACAAGGTCAGCAGATTGTTTCAACTATTTCCCTCCTGCAACAACTGGGGTCACTATCAGGATCCATAGCTGGCACTTCCTGCCTCAGGAAATGCTTGAGGCTTTTAAAAGTTGTGAAAGTGAGCTGGGCATGATGGCATGCCTTTGATCCTAGCACTTGGGAAGCCAAAGCAGGAGGACCTCAGTGAATTTGAGGCCAGCCTGATCTAATTAGAGAGTTCTAGGTCAGCCAGGGCCACATAGTAAGATCCTGACTCAAAAAAAAAAAAAAAAAAAAAGGAAGGTGGATGGAGAGGAGGGAAGGAGAGAGGAGGTAGGGAGAGAGGGAGAAAGAAAAGGAGGAAGTGAGGGAGGGAGGAAGGAAGGAGAGAGGGAAGAGGGAGAAATGAATATCTTGTTAGAAGTGATTGCAGTGTGAGACTCCTTGAGAGCATGAGCCAGGGCAGGTACAGTAGAGCACGCCCGTTGTCCCAGCTAGCTGCAGATGAAGGCAGGAGGATCACTTGAGTCACAAGTTTGAGAAAAGCCTGTGCAACATAACGAGACCCTGATCTCAAATACATTAAAGGACAAAGAGGGCAGTTTAATGGAAGAGTGCTTACCTAGCACACACACAGCCCTGAGATCAATGTGTCACGCACCCCTCACATACAAGAGTTCATGTTCCTTATCCGTATAATTCTGTCCGTTCTCTGCCATGAAATCCTAGAATGTGAGCCAAGAAACTGGATCTATTTAAAAACTCGCAGCTGTTCAACAGAACCCCCCCAAACATTCTCAGTCACTTTGATTTGAGACAAGTAATTAGCCTGAGTGTCACCAGCAGATTACTCAGTGTCCTGGGTGGTGGTGTCTTGAAGGGCCACAGATGATTCATCTCTGAGATAATGTCCCGCCCTGGACACAGGGACTTTGAAACCCCCTCAGGAGGTCTTGTCAATTCACATTTTTCACTTAACCTGCAGAAATGGAAAGCAGGTAGGAAACATGTCAAGTCACTTCCAGCTGACAAGGCAGATGGCAGGATGAAAAGTTATGTATGAGAGAAACGGGGAGGTGTTTAACATGGAACGAGTGGGGCTAGGGATGTGGGTGGGCGGTGGAGTGCCTGGCTAGCATGTTCTAGGATGAGTGTACTGCGGAAGCAGCTCACCCTCTCCCCTTGAGGGTCCCTCATTATTAATAATGTTTTTATTGGCATCGTCATGGTGCTGGTATCACACATGGTGTTGGGATCCTGAACATACTAGGCAAGCTCTCTCACACTGAGCAGGACTCTTGGCCCAAAAGGATCACTTTGACATGTAAGAGAAAGATCTGGGAAGGGGACGGGTAAGGGACAAAAATGTCTGTGTCACTCACAGAGTCAGGCGTTAAAACAGGAAGGTTAGGAACACTAGGGGTGAGAAATAGATGGGCAGGTAGCTGGGTATGAGATTGCCAAGCTGGCCAGATAAGAGAAGGGACAGAGCTCCAGGAAAACAGTCTGTTGTGGGCAGCTGGCTGACTCCAACAGTCCTCCATTAGGGAAGTCCCCTTCCCTAATGGGGACTGTTGTCCTTTCACATGTCCTTGCTTCCTGCACAGTTAATTGTTAACGGTTGTATTGATACAAATTGTAATTGTAACTTACTAAATTGTAAGTTAAGAACAGCTTCTAAAAAGCCTCCACCTACCTATTCCAGAAAAGAGACCACCGCAGCCTGACCTGTAGATAAGGAGACGGACAGGAGGTGACCCAGAAAGACTGCAACTACATTTTGGTAGCTGATAGGCGTCAGCTCCCCACCATGACTGCACTTCAAGCTAATCATGTAAACATGAAATCAAAGAGAACTTAGTCTCATTAATGACCAGCAGACCTCACCAAGGTCTAAGACCAGCAACACCTGCAAGGTCAGCAAATAGTGATGCTGCCCAGGGCTACAACCAGCAACAGTCAAGGTCAGAGCTAACAGAGCAGAAGGCAGAGGTGGATAGAGGGGATTTCAACCACTTTAACTGCATGGAAACAGTGTGTGATCATCAACCTGGCTGGGGCAAAAGAAGACTGAGTGTGTGACCTCATTGGCGCCCCCTGCAGTCTGCTCAGAGAATTAACTAATCTCAATAGAAATCCCTTCAGCCTCAGCTTAGTTTTTGCCATAAGCCCATGAGAAGCCCCACGCAAGCTTTTCCTCTCTCACACGATTCTCTCACGTTTTTCTTTTTCTAACTAGAGCTCGCTGTTGCCCCACTGACTCCCGTGTGTCCACATCATCAACATCAGACAGTGAACTCAAGAGCCACCGTCTCGGGTTGACTTTGGGTAACCAGCTCCCCAAGTTCCTGGGTCATGTCCATTTGAGCCCAGAAGGGCTCTGTTGCTCTCAAAGATCTGAAGATCTTCCTCGCTTACTACACTGGAGAAGTGGGGACCCAAACACAGAGCCTGGCACCCCATGTCCTACAGAAAGGCTATGGGCTCAGCTTCTGCTGGTTTGGATCTCAGGTTTACTTAGTAAAGGCTTGGAACCCCCAGAATGGAACTCCAGACCTGGGACCTAGAGAAATGAAGTTAGTTTATCAGGGATGTTGCCTCAAAAGGGATAGCGGGGCCCTGGCTCGTTGTCATTTGTCCTCCTCTTCCTCCTTCTCTTTTTCATTTTACTTTATGGTCATGAGACGATGGTCCAACATCATCATATGCTCCAGCCTAGATGTGCTGCCTCATTAGAGGCCCAAAGCCATGAGGCCAGTCATGGACTGGAACTTCCAAGTAGTAAGCCAAAATAACCCTTTTTGGTCTTTTTTAAAATCTCTGTCTTGGCTTGGAGAGTTGGCTCAGTGGTTAAGAGCATGGACTGCTCTTGCAGAGGACCCAGGTTCGATTCCCAGCACCCACATGGTGGCTAAGAACCGTCTTTAACTCCAGTTCTAGGGGAATCTGACGCCCTCTTCTGATCTCCGCAGCATTGCATGGCACGGGTGCACCAACCTACATGCAGACAATATACTCATACACATAAAAAATAATAAATTTAAAAAAAGAAAGTCAAATATGACTAAGTATTTTTTAAAAAAATCTCTGTCTTGGGTTGGAGAGTTGGCTCAGCAGTTAAGAACACTGTCTGCTCTTGCAGAGGACCCAGGTTCAATTTCCAGCATCCACATGGCACCTAACAACCATCTGTGTACCTCCAATTCAAGGGGATCTGATGCCCTCTTCTGACCTCCAAGAGTATTGCATGACACGGGTGCATCTACCTACATTCATAAACATAAAATAAAAATAATAAAGTATTTTAAAAATCTGTGCATGTGTGTGTGTGTGTGTGTGTGTGTGTGTACACATATCCATGCCATGCCTGTGTTCTTGTGCCACAGCGGAAACATATAGAAGAGGACGATCTTAGGGGTTGGTCCTCACCTCCGGTCTTGTTTAGAATAAAGTCCTTTATTTTCCACTGCGGCATACATGAGATTTCTCGGCTGTTCCGTGGGCTTCCCAGGGCTCTCCTATCTCTCCCTCCCATCCCAGGAGCACTGAGATTTCAGAGTGCACTTCTTCATCCTGCTTTACATGAGCTCTGGAGATACGATCTCAAATCCTCCTGCTTGCATGATCAATGAGACTTGTCCCTGGCTTACTCTTTTCTCTTATAAGTTGACCATTTCAGGTGTTGGTCAGAGTGCTGGAAAGCTGACTAACATAATTTCAAGCAGAAGTGATTCTGTGAGGGAGCTACCAGAGCAAATGGAAAGGTTGGTTTGGGTTTAACTTGTCAGAATGTATGTGAGTCAGCTAAGTCCTACGCAGCTTCCTCTTATAATTCTCCCAGTCTGAATGCAGGGATAGCTCCTTGCCTGCTTGGAGAATGGGTGAACAGCAAGGTGGGGGGACATCTGCTCACCCAGGCCTGCTTGGGGCCCCGAAGGAAAACCCTGGTTTGCAAAATGTTGAAATGATCTTCTACCACACTCTAACATTGTGAGTCCCAACACCCTACGAGGAGCCACAGGCACACCTGGGATGACAGAGTTGCCATGTCACGTGCTCCTAATGCCACTAACATGTCAAAATGGGAAACATCTTAAAAACTTGATTAAAAAACTGGAAACCATTGGGGCTGGAGAGATGGCCTAGCGGTTGGGAGCTCCGACACTCTCGCAGAGGACCCGGGTTCGATCCCCAGCACCCACATGGTGGTCAACGGCCGTCTGAAACTCCAATTCCAGGAGAACTCCAGTTCCGGGGGAATCCGACACCCTCTTCTGGCCTCCGCGGCATTGCACGACACTGGTGCATGGACTTGCATGCAGACAGTACATTCATACACATACAGAAATAAATAAAATTAATAAAAAAAAATAAAAAAAAACTGGAAACCAGAATTTAAGGAAAAAAACAATATGAGATATATCTTTTAATATTTTAATCTGTGTTCTATTTAGCCTATTGTGAGTGGCTTGAAGTTCAAGTCCCAAAGTGTCAGAAGTCCAAGGCCAGCCTCAGCTACGTATAGAGTTTGAGGCTAACCTGAATTAAACTATCTCAAGAAGGAACAAACAAAACAAACCCACAAGCATTATAAAGCCAAACCTCAGTGTCATAACATGTATAGCAGACTGCAGATTTTTATAAAGGACAGAAAAAGAAATGAAAATCACCCAGGCATGGTGGTGCATGTCTGAAATCTCGGACTCAGGAGGCTGAGGCAGAGGATAAGGAGTTTAAGGTCACAGAAAGATTTTGTCTCAGAAAAACTCCCCCTCTGGACAAAACCAAACCAAAAGAAAAGTTTTAAAAAAGGAGATAGAAGAAATGAAAAATAGATATACTCCCAGAAGAGAGTGTGATGGTGTGAATGTTTCTTTCTTCCCAAATCATAACCAAGATATGATAACAGGAAGTGGGCCCTTTAGGAGGCAATTAGATCTTGAGGGTGGAGCCTTCACGAGTGGGTTGGTACCCTCATAAAGCAGACCCTCACCAGACACCAGATATTCAGGTACCTTGACCATGGGCTTCCCAGCCTTTAGGACTGTGAGTAACAAACCTCTCTTGCTTGTAGGGCCATATTTGTCATTTTGTTATAGCCAGCCAATGGACTAAGACAAGGAACAGGGAAGGGTATGAATTAGAATTTTAGCTCTTCATGGGTTAGGTTCTCCAGAAGAATAAGCCTGCAGCCCCACGGTTTATCTTGAATTATGAAGATGGAGATAAGGTTAGAAAAAGAGACCCAAATATTTCTACTTTAACTCTGATTTGTGTTTTCTCCTATTTTCAAGGAAAAGTATCTTTTGATAAGAAATCCTTAGAGGACAGTTAGAGTTGATAGCAAAATAAGTATTTTTCAGTGAATAAGGATATTCTATATTTTATTTTTGTCATTCTCTTTCTGTTTGTATATCAAGGTAGGGTCTTATACAGCCCAGGTTGCCTCAAATTCATGATTCTTCTACCTCAAGCTCCTGAGTCTTGGGGAATCATATATGGGCACATCACAACTGGATTAGTTATTATTTTTGACATTGCACAACACACTGCTTGGTTATTGCCTTCAATTTCTAATAAATAACAAACCATAGTGATAAAGTTGTAGCACCAGTTTTACTGCCTAGAAGACACACTAATACCTCAAGATATAATTTTCTCCCATGCCTCAGAGTCCACTGACATTCTGTGGCTCCTCAAAGGAGGACCATGATCATACTCAGAGGGGAAGCCTTCTCTCTGACTTAGGATGTGAATGCACTGTGCATTCTTTTACAAGGGACTTCCTCCTTTCCCTGTGGATTATAATCAAAGCTTGACGGACCTCCACAGCAGTGAAAATATTTTACCAAAGGAGCTCAAAATAAGGTGGAGAATGACCAAGGACATCTGATGTCAACCTATGGCCTCTTCTTGCATGTGCACATATGTGAACCTACAAATGTGGAGAGAGAGAGAGAGAGAGAGAGAGAGAGAGAGAGAGAGAGAGAGAGAGAGAAGACTCAGGGCAGAGTAGAGGGGAGAAGGAGAGAGAGAGAGAGAGAGAGAGAGAGAGAGAGAGAGAGAGAGAGAGAGAGAAGACCCAGGTGAAAGACAGATATCTACAAGCCAAGGAGGGAGGTCTCAGGACAAACAGGCCCTGCCAACATCCAAGAACTGGAGTGCTCAGAGCTCTCTCTTTTGAGACTGTGATTTCTGCATTGAACCAAGGAGCAGTGTATGCACACCTACAATCACATATGCCTAGAGGGCTCACACATGCCAGACTCATGTAGACTGTCCACTTTTCTTTCCTGTGCAGTTCTCTGAAGATACAGAGGCCTGGAATGGGGATTGGGGCTGGGATGTTATCCAAGCTATTAATACAGTAGTCACAGGAAGCCCAGGGATGGAGATGGAGAGTCAAAGTAGAAAAATGTTAAACAGCAGACTCTAAATCTGATGTGTGTGTGTGTGTGTGTGTGTGTGTATGTGTGTGTGCTTGCACACACAGGTGCACACTAAGCAGGAAGATTTAGGATTGATTAGAAAGGCAAACATGGTCAGAGGCTGAAGAAGCCTTTAATGGCCATCTTGGGGCTGGAGAACCACAATCAGCAGCAGTTTAAGTGAAGAAGCTGGAGCCTCAAAGGAGTGCCTTGCATGCAAGTCTGCCCAGCCTCAGACCTAAAGCCCCCTTGAAATCCAGCGTGAGTCCATGTTCAAGGACTCTAGAGAACCCAGAAACCGAGGTCCATAGTGATAGCCGCATGCTCTTAGCAAGGGGGAGGGCACGAGACAGGACAGAGGAAAATTTCTTCCTTTGGATTTTGTTCAGACTGGCTTGCTGGGTGTTGCCACCCTCGTTCAAGATGATCTGTTCCCGCTCAGTTCACTGACCCATAGTCCAGTTTCTGAAAATACCCTTATACCAACTACTCCCAAATGCATCCCATGCCAGGAACCAGGTAGACTTCCCAGGGTTCACAATTCTCTAGCTATCCTTCAATCCAGTTGCTTTCACACCCAGAATGGACGATCTCAACCACCTGCACACCTGCTTTCTGGGTTTTTCGGCCTCTTACTCTTGGTGAAAGAGTTAAAATCCAGCCTCTCAACCTGAGATGCATATGTCAGGCACAGTGTTTGCTACCAGGAGAGCTGGGGGACATGACTCTGCTCTCAGCCCCCATGTGGCGGTGGGGGAGGCCACTTGCTGGCATACTGTGACGTAGGGGACAGTGATGGCTTTGGGGCTGTCTTCAAGGGAAAGTCTTGACTGACTCAGAAAGACATGTGCCAGTTGTCAGGCTAAGATGGGGAGAAGACCCAGAGCCTGGAGTGACTCTGGAGCTCCTAGGGGACTGTCCACACTTTACAGTGACCAGAGAATGCACTAGCAACAGGAGAGTAGCACACTGGGCCAGAAGCAGGAAGAAGCCACCTGAGTTCCTGTATGGTTTATCGGAGTGGGAGGTTTTCACTGTAGACAATGGAAATCTATGGAAGATCGTCATTGGAGGTGACACAATCAGGTCTACATTTTATGGTACTGGCACTGAGAATCCATGAGGAGAATCAGAAAGAGGCAAAATTGGAGGCAAGCCCCTGTGGTTGCTAGGGAGACCCTGAAGGGAGGGTTATAGGTCAGAATGGGGTCAGTGAAAGACACCACAGAATCAAGGGGGCTGAAGGGACCCAATGGAGAATGAGGGACATACCTTGGTTTTGGGGTGCATTTCTAAGAAGTTATTTCCTCTTCCGTGATGGGCACATAGGGGAATGGATGTGAGACATCGCCTGCAATAATGGGCTGTAACCCAGAATTATAAGCCAAATAAACCCTTTCTTTTCCTAAGTTGCTTTTTGTCAGGATATTTTATGACAGCAACAAAATGAAACTAGAGCAGATATCGAACCAAGTAAAGATCCCATCTGGAGATAATAAAACCTGGGGTTTGGGTGTGCTTTGTTATAAGCAATTTCTGCTACTGACTAGTGAGAGAAAAAGCAAAATGTCATTGGGGCTAAAACTTCCAAGCACTTATAGATGTATAACTTCATGTCAAAATGCTCTGTGCAGTTCCAGCTAGTGGGCCTCTCTATGTCCTCATTTATTACATGTTAATGATGAAGATACTTTGGACCAGCAAGCTGGGTACTTCATGGACTAGAGCATGGAGGAGTGTCTATTGCTACTTAAAACAGGCTGACAGGGACTGGAGAGATGGCCTAGCGGTTAAGAGCGCTGGCTGCTCTTACAGAGGACCCGGGTTCAATCCCCAGCACCCACATGGAGGCTGAGAGCCGTCTGAAACTCCAATTCCAGGAGAACTCCAGTTCCAGGGGAACCCTCTTCTGACCTCCGCGGCATTGCACGACACGGGTGCACAAACTTGCATGCAGACAGTACATTCATACACATACGGAAATAAAATAAAATTAAAAAAAATAAATAAAACAGGCTGACAAATTGAAGTGCAGCAAGTGGCAAACCTCTTTATATTTGCTCAATAAGCAAGAAATTTGCATTCACAAAATTCTTGTAAGATTTTCTTGATGTATCTTTCTCACTTTTATAAATATTTCTAAAGGCAAAATTAACAGAACTATAATCCAAGAAATTGCTAGCTGTTTGTTCACTCCCATTGACATTCCTATAACCACCCCCACCCCTGGGAGGGAGTATGGTACAGAGATTATGAGCATGATTTGTTTTTTCTTTCTCTGTGCTATAGATAGGGAAGTGCTCTATCACTGAGCCACACCCCAGCCATAAGCATGGGTTTAAGTATAATACGGGTATGGACTCAAATTCTTGTTCTGACATTGTAAAGTTACCTTTGCCTCATGCTAGTTTTCGGTATTGTAAATTGAGGAAAAGTATCCCCACATAGGGTAATTGGGTTTCTTTTTTCAGGCAGGATATGACTATGTAGTCTTGGCTGGTCTCAAATTCATGGCCTTCCTGTGTTAGGCATCGAACTGGGGTGACTTTTTTGTTTTTTTGGTCTTTTTGAGACAGGGTTTCTCTGTAGCCCCAGTTGGCCTGGAACTTGCTGTGTAGACCAGGTTGGCCTTGAACTCACAGAGAATCATCTGCTTCTGCCTCCCAAGTGCTGGGCTTAAAGGTATGAGCTACCATGCCTGGCTGAACTGGAGTGATTTTAAAGTAACATATGATATGGTTTTCCTGCCCATTTCTTAGACTCTCAGGGCTTGTTAATGGTCTTTTGGGGACTGCTGAGTAGAACGGAGGTCTCTTCCTTCTTCCAGTAAAGCAGATCTGTGTTGTTGCCTCTCCAGCTGGTAGCACAGGTCTATGCTGTTGCAAGAAGTCAATGGTGGCTGCCTGTCAACACCAATCTTAGTGACCATGGCTCCCTCCCACCCAGTAAACTGGACTTCCTCCTCCTCTTCCTCCTCCTTCCTTTTCTTTCTTCTTTCCTTCTCTTTCTTTCTTTCTTTCTTCTTCCTTCCTTTCTTTCTTTTTCTTTCCTTTCTTTCTTTTTCTCTTTCTTTTCTTTCTTTTTCTTTTCTTTCTTTCTTTCTTTCTTTCTTTCTTTCTTTCTTTCTTTTCTTTCCTTCCTTCCTTCTTTCTTTCTTTTCTTTTTCCTTCCTTCCTTCCTTCCTTCCTTCCTTCCTTCCTTCCTTCCTTCCTTTTTCTTTTTCTTTCTTCTTTTTCTTCTCTCTTCTCTCTCTCTCTCCTTCCTTCATTCCTTCCTTCCTTCTTTCTTTTTTCTCTTTTCTGAAACTGGACTTCACTAAGATCTTCCCCACAGAGCTGAAATCCATGTTCTAGTAACTTTTACTAAATGCAGTAGTTTGGATCTGGAAGGTTCTTCAGCAACCTGTGTGGTGAAACTTGGTCTCCAGGCTGTGGCACCATTGGGCAGAGATGGGTCCTTCTAAGTCCTAAGGTCATTGGGGGCGTGCCCAGGAAGTAGACTAGGACCGTGGAGCCCCAGTTCCCCTGCTTTTTGTATCCTTGCTATAAGGTAAGTGGCCTTGCTTCATCATGTCCTCCTATAAGGTGCTGTCTTTCACAGGTCCCAAAGTTATGGGGCCAACAAATCTTGGACTAAAACCTGTAGAACTGTGATCCCCAAACAAACCTGTTGTCTCTGTAAGCTGGTGATCTTAGCTGTTTGTTACAGGTGAAAAGTGACACAGCCATCTCTGCCTCATCTTTTCCCTTCCTTCAGGACTCCCAAGGATTGGACTTCACAGGGCCACCCATCATCGGAAAGGTCAGTCTTCCATCAGGTTATTCTTTTTACTTTAAAGATTTCTTTCTCACTTTTAGAAATCATGTTTCTCAGCACACAATGTGCTGTTATTCTGACATTTTCATACACATATTTTCATGTACATACCCGTACTTTGCTTAGTCATTCACATTGCATCCTCTTGTCCCTCTCTCTCATGCTGGTCTCCTTTCTCCCCTCCAATATTTCCCCCTTCCATTGCCATGTCATATATGACATGTCTTAGAGAACCATGTTTTTCTAGTTCTGGCAGGACTATCTTGATAGTCTGATGTTCCTGAAAGGACATACTTTCGTTCTTTATAGGTGAATACATTTCTACTGTGCATGTATACATAACGCTTATCTTTTATCCATTCATCTGATAATCAGCACTTAGGCTGATTTCAAAGCTTAGCTATTGTGACAAGGGCTGCTATGAACATGGATATGCAAGCATGTCTGTGGTATCCTTTTGGTCTATTCGCAGAAACAGTGTTGCCGATCATGGGGTAATTTTAGTTTTTTGAGAACTGTCCACACTGATTTCCACAGAGACTGCACTAATTTACACTCCCACAATGGTATAGGATGTTCCTGATTCCCTGCATTCTTGACAGGATTTGCTGGTTTCTTTCTCCATCAGATCCTTCTATTCACTCACCCAATCAACATCTTTATGGGATGTCTTGAGGGGGCATCCTCCTAAGCTCTGTGACAGAGGTCAGGACCGAGGGCCATCACTTTCATGGAGCTCCATGACTTGAGTACTGGGGGTGACATTTCTTCCTCTTTCAAGGGTCTGGTTGTTACTTGACCATAATGACAGGTAACTTTTAGAGCTGGCTTAAAATCATTCTAATTGGTGCTGGGGAGCTAGCTCAGTTGGTAAAATGTCTTGCAAGCGTAAGATCCTGAGTTCTTGTCTGATGATCCTTTAAATGTATTGTGTGGTGTGCTGCCTTCCACAAGGTGTTCTTCGGTGGTACTGCAAGCCTCAGGATTGTCCCCGGCCAGCCTGTTAACAATCTGAGTTTGGGCCCCAGCAGGGAGGGTGAGGGAGGTAGGAATTAAGACCCAGAGGAGAGAAAAAAGAGATGGACTCAGATGAGAGACCAGGAGTAATTCCACAAGGGGAAAACTCGGTTTATTGTTGTAACTCAGGGTTTTTATACAGAACCTTGCAGGGGGCTGGGACACACAGAACTGGGGGCCGGGACAGGCGGGACTTCAGGCCAATATGCTCCAGATCACTACAGGAACATGACAATGCTTTGCCCAAGGCATCAAAGACAATTGGCACTGGGCAGGTATCACAGGCAAGTGGGATATCAGCAGGAGTCCAGGCTTGGAGGCTGCTTGCTGACTCTCAAGCGCTTCTGCCAAAAGAATACCTACAAGTTCTGATCTCCAGAACTCATGTAAAAACAGCAGCACACTGGTGCATGCCTATGACCCCAGAGATGGCAAAATGGAGGTGGTGGAGCAGGTGTGCAGCCCAGTGAGCTCTACCTCTGTGAAGCTCTAGGCAAAGGAGAGACCCTGCGAGAAGGAGCTGCAGTGCCTGAGGAACAATACTTGAGCTGGTCTTCTGGCCAACACACACACTCCACATTGACCAGCCAGAGCTTCTCCCCCATCAGTAGCTGGGGATAGCCAACTGCTGCAATCTCACCAGGTGCCCACAACATGCACAGTTGATGCCAACCAACCCAAAGCTCTGCCAAGACCCTGTCACTCTCAGACTATGTCCAATTCTTGGATGTGAGATCTGCTCTCCCTTTGTAAAACTGGACCTTACCAGCTGGCCCCTGCTAGGCAAGCAATGGACTCGCCTTTCTCTTACAGAAGGGGAGGGAGTGATGGGAAGCTCTACCTTTGATGGGGGCAACTGAAACTCAGTGTCTGAAGGGTATTATCTGATAGCTTCGTGTCACTGGGTAAACACATGGATCACAAAGGCATAGGGTGTGGCACTACTTTAATGAGGAAAAGACCAATGAAGCGATGACTTCTCAACTGAGACTCTGAGGAGTCTGTCCATACTGACTTCAATGTATCACGAATGAGCACATTTTACACCAGAAAAGCATCTCAATTTGTGTGTGCATGCATGTGCGTGTGTGTACACATGTAAGTGGAACCCAGAGGTCACCTCTGGGTGTTTCAGAGGAGCTGAAACACAGCTGTCCATCTTGTTTCTTCAGACAAGGTCGCTCACTGGGACTTGGCTAACCAAGGGCTAGCCAGCCGGCTTCTAAGCATCTTCTGTCTCACCTGGCTACTGGATTACGGGCACACGTGCCTCCACTGGAGGCATTTTTACGTGGGTGTTGGGACCAACCTCAGGTCCTCAAGCTTGTATGGCAGCCCTTGAGAGATAGAGCTAATTTCCCCACCCCAGATCTCCTATTTGAAAACAAGAAATTTCCAAGCACAGGAAAATAAGATCCAAGTAGGGACCATGGTGCCCTACAAAGGGATGCGTAGTAGCTACACATGAAGGCCCTGAGCTTCCATACCATCTAAAGCTCTTAAACTGACTTTGCAGGCAGGGGACACCATTGGAGAACCAAGCAGAAACAGTCTCTCAGATTTTGTAAAATGCAGGCCAGAGCCAGGTGTGATGGAAAACGCCTTTAGTCCCAATACTTGAGAGGCAGGTGGGATCTCTGTGAGATCAAGGCCAGCCTCATCTACATAGTGAGTTCTAGGCCAGCTAGGGCTACAGGAAGACCCTGTCCCCAAAAGACCAAAATATAAAATAAAACACAGGCCAGCCCAGCCACCTGTGCTTTCTGCATTTAGAAAACATAAAAATAACAGACGCATCCAAACAGCAACCATGCATTTATAGGCACACTATTTGCGAAATCTTTTTAAAGCTGAAATGTGGCAGCTGTCTCTCCTAGAGGGACGCCTGGGGGACAGGTGCAGCTTAGCTTCAAGGGCAGCTGCAGAAATTGAGGACTTGTGGGTGGCTGGCAGTGTGACCTCTGCCAAGTCTCATAGCCTTTCTAGGCTTGAGCTCTGTATCAGATACAACGGGGCTCATCTGCCTTTCCTCTCCATCAGGGAGCCTCAGAGGGACAACGAAACCTTGCCATGTGCTCCGACCACAGACACATATTGTTTCTGAAAAAAGTATGTTTGAAGGTACCTGTGGTTGACTTCCAGTGTCCTGATGTGTGACTCCCAGTGATGCTTCTCAGTAAGGCAGAGTAGGTATGGGGAGAACCCATGACCTGGGATCTTGGATCGTGTATTTCCCAGACTGGAATTTCTTTCCTCTCCATTTACCCATATGAACACCCAGCACAGCACCATTCCATCCCGTAAGCTACCTCGTGGCTCAACATTTATTATTTTTTTGAGTGGGGCAGATGCTTGCAGGCCTTGAACTGTTGTCTCAGTTGTATCTCAGTAACCACCTGAGTGCTGCTATCACTGGAGTTCGCCACCACAACCTGCTTAATTTTAACCAAGAAGTAACTATGTATTTATGAGGTCCATAAATGTTGAAATATTGTGGAATGATTAAACTGAGCACCTTTTCTCTCTCACGTCATTGCTAATGAATTAGAAAGCTGTCAGTCTTTGCAGTGGGGTCTTTTAATGCCATCTTATTGAAAGCTTACTAATCATGTTCTACTTGTTTTGTCTAGATTTTCTTGGTGGTGATCACATCCAAGATTCTCAAATACTAGCGCTATGTTAACATCCAACAGAAGATTATAGAACCAAGAACATTTGTCAAAGGTGTTGAGGAAGTAGATGATGTGCTTTTCTGTTACCCAAGACACATTTCTGTATTTTCTTCCACACTAACAGGAAGGGAACATAGCCACTTTCATTACTGCTATGTCCAACTATTGAGCCAGCACCCAATCATTGCAGGGTCAGGGTCCCCAGCACATTTCCATTGTGTCCAACTGGAGGTTCAGTCACAATCCACAGCAAAAGAAGCCATAGGATGGGCCAAGTCTCAGGAGTTGTGCAAACAAATTTTATGAATTGGCTAGTTGTTTCTAATGTTTCATCTGTGAAGAGGGGGAGTTGGTTCGTGCGTATGAAGGCGTGCTTCCTGTCAGCTATTCCCTGAGCACCAGAACCAGTGGTTACAATCCAATGAAATGCTTCGGTAGTCCCCCCTCCTTATAATGAACCATCTCCAACCTTCCTTCCAGCCCAGTTCAGTCACCTCCCTGGCAAGGCAGAACCCAAAGCATTTCTTTTCAAGAGTATTCCCTGGAAAATGTGTTATTTGCTTGGTAAGTACATTTTAATGTAGGCTTTAGCTGATGTTTCTGTATGATTCAGCAGCTGCCTACTGACTTTGAACACCAGTGCACACGGACAAGATCTTTCCAGTGCAAGTAGGCCCATTAACAGGTAACCTTAACTGCATACTTTGGTATAGGATGTCTCCAGAAGGCTCCTGAAAATCTCAGGATTTTAGGATAATCCAGAATAAAGATGAAGAAATGTAGAATCCAGCAAAGCCTTGGCCAAGCATATACCCAATCCTGTCACTTGAGGATTGCACATGGGTTCCTTGCCCTGCACGGTTACTACTTCACCCCATGCTTTACTCAATGTTGGCTTTTCCCTGGACTACATCTGCTCTCAGGCACACCCTACAATATAAGATTTTAAACACATACTTCAGTAGCTTGAGGTAGCTGCCTCAGCTTTCTAGACAAGGGAGGAGTCTTCTCTTCCAAGTTTGGGCTTCCAGGCTGAGCTCTGGCCTGCAGACCTGAGAAGGACCACCTTTCTCCAAATAGCTTCATTCTGGGGTGAAATCATACATCCAACTGTATCCTCCTGGTATTTCCAGTATCCACCAATCCAGTTGAGAACTCACAGACCATATCCAATGGAGCTCAAACGCGAGGAGCTCAACAATGGCTGCAGCAGAGAGCTGAAGTAAAGAACATGGTTGACTCGAATGGCCAGGCCTTTATGTAAGAACTGCACATCAACCAGTGCCACCTTCTCTAGAAAGGGACCTTGCAAAAGCCTACCAACACCCCAGGGTGAGCTTGTGTGTCTTTAACTGGGTCTAGCCTTCCTATGGGTATATGTTTCCCACAGGAACTGCTGAGCACTGTGTCCAGTGCTACCAAGAACATCTCTGATGGCAACACTCACTGTGAGGTCACACAGGTGAAGTTAATGTGTTCAAGTTCAGACTCAGACTCAAACTCAAGGTTCCACTACAACACAGATCAACATCAAAGTGTTACATAAGTTCATCACAATGAATACTTTTGTTAAAAAACTGTGTTTATTTTGAGATGACATTCTTTGATTGCACATGTGAAATAACTTTATATAAACAAAAGTTCTTAAAAAGAATAAAGGTCCCTAACCCCAAATAATCACAAAGGGATACAAGGCGGTTCACTGGGACCTGTAAAACCCAAATGTCAATCAGTCAGACACCATTTTTGAGGGTATTTTTTTTTACTGTTACTGGGTTCTTATAGAACTTTCTACATAGTTGTCAGAAATAAACCTTGGCTTGGGCATAGCTTACCCTATAGCAATGCACACACTAATCAGCTTAAAAAAAATAAAAGTGGATTATTTCGGTATTGCTCACTGAAGAAATTTCTAATACTGGCACCAGAGGACATGTGGCCTTCACATGTACAAACTCAGTAGGAAACTCTAAAAGCAGCATGGAGGAATGTGGCTGTCTAGTCAGCAGTACTGCATCCACATGGTCATCACTCCTTCATCTCTGATGCACCTGATAGGTAACATGGGGCTGTTTGTTTCTGGTGTCTGCATTCAGTAACAGTGAGCCTTTATGTCTGTGAGGAGGCCTCGAGCACTGGAGCTGAAGGTTCAACCCCTAAGAGCTCCAGGCCACATTTCCTATTTCCCTCTCTTTGTCAGCAAGGATAGGGGTTGTCTGTGGCTGGCTTTTCAGAAGACCATCCATGTTTGTAAGAACTACCTAGCCTCAGTCTTGAGATGAGGACTCCAGGGAAGGCCAGGGAGACAGTGGATTAAGAAATAAAGAGCAGCTAATGAAAGCATATGTTCTAGCCCATTCCTACTGGGCAATTATCTTGCCTGGCTGAGGTTTCCAAGTGGGTCTGACAGCCATGTAATCACTGCAAACTGACAGAACTAATGTGCTTCCTCCCTCTGCTCTTAGAATCAGTTTGCTCAAAATTGATGATCCTCCTGCCTCAGCTATGTCCACTGGGATTACAGGCAGGTGCTACAGTATCTAGCTGACCTGTCTGATTTTTATCTCAACATAACGAAAACAATACAGCTGGGACATAGACACTAATCTGTTCTATATATTTAACACTTACTAAATACCTACAATGAACCAAGAATATATTTAGTAATAATAATAATAAAAAAAAAAAAACCCTCAAATTGTTAAGTTTGGCACCAGGTCAGAGGTTACCAAAAGCAGGAGGAAAACTAAAAATCACTGAGTCCTGAAAGTCTGTCTTGAAGCTCAGCTAAACAGCAAAATCCCCTGAACCCAGGGAAACCCCAAGATGGAGGCCCCGGGCAAAGACCATGGATTAGAAACAGAAGAGTTGGCCTCAACAGCCAGCAAGGAGAGGCTACCGTCTGCCTCACCCAGTGCGTGAAGGCGCAGGGCACTTGTGGGACCTGCTGGGTCTTACCTTTACCACCAAGTTTGCTTTAAACAACTTTCCCGGTTGAAAAAAGTAAAACAAAACTCACTGGGATGTGTCTTATTTTCCCAACTACTTTATTTGATGTTTAAATCAAATTTAAAATTAAAATCAACAAACTGTGGCTTTCTTCATCTTTTATCAGTGACAGTGAGCTCTTTACTCAGAGCTGCACCGAGACAGGGTTCCTGAACAGTATCCAGTGTTACCTGCCAGACGACAAAGCAACTTGAAAATAAGTTACAGTCATGAAGACTATCAACACACAGACTACTAGTTTTTCTTTTGACTTCTTTTTCTGCTGGCAAAGTTAAGACAAATCAGAACAAAGAGTCTTCATCGTTATGTAGAAAAATGAAATAAACTTGTGGTATCTACCTCCATGCCCAGTGGTCCAGACTGACAGGTACAACTCAAATCCTTAGTGCAAGAATCATAAGCTATCGATTAATACTAATTAATGAGTACGGAAGTTTCCTATACAGAGGTAGAGTCCAGTGCACAAGGCTTTAAAACAATATTCAACAGTCTGTACAGGACTGAGCCAGGCTGTAAGGAATCACTGTGGATGTCAGGTATCAGACTGTATGTACACACATACAATAAATAGACTGTACAATCTTTTAAAGTAGTTTAATAAACTTCACAAAATAGTATCAGATGCATTGAAATATTTACATAGTCAAGTTCTAAATCTCCTATTCAAATAAAAGGGATAAAAATAAAGATTTCTGCTATCAAGTCAGCAGAACTTTCCTGAAATGGGCTGTTAAAATAAGATTATTTTACACTAAAGGAATGAATTTATGTCTAAGAGGTATTCATATTTGGCTAAGAAAATATGTCCCTTTTAAAGTTATATAGATTCGGGAATATAAAATGATACTTTCTGCATTTTTAGACCTCTATTTAAAGTTCTTTAAGAGAGAAGCTGATTTTGGTTCCCATCCAGAGTAAAATCAACACAACTGCAGTGGGAAGCTAGTTAAACTTTTACTTCCTGCTTACTTTTAGAAGTTTAGGGCAGAACTTAGACCATATTTCTGACAGAAATACTTGAGATTATACAAGACACATTCCACTGAGCTCTGACTAACACTTCTTGGCTCTATGCTCTTGGGATTTTGACATTTTTCATCCCTTCCTTTTCCAAAGCATGGTCCTGGGGAGAAGGCCTGTTGGAGTCGGGCATGCAATGTCAAGGTATTCAATACTAATTAACACAGGACTCCAAACTTTTCAAGCTCAAACAGGAGGGTGGAAGAAAGACCATAATGCTGGCATTTGTATCAGTGTCTCAAAAAAGGAAAACTCAGAAACTCTGGTCACTGAATCCTAAGAAGTCAGGCAGAGCCCAAAGCACTGCACTTAGGGGCTCAGCATCAAACTTCGAGGCAGAGCTTCTCTTGGATGGGGTCTCTTTAAGATAACCCTTTTATTTTAGTCAACAAAGGATTCTCATCTAGACCAAAAGGAAATTTGGGATAGTCAGGAGATGCAGAAGCCAGCTAATTAAGGAAGCATGAGCCTTCACAGTTTGTGCAGCTTCTCTAAGCACCCACGATGAAATGCAAGTTGAGTTTTTTTAATTCAATCATTCTGTGAAAAATACCTCAGGAAATAACATTTTCCCTTCAGTGTTCTTCCCACTGGAATACCCATCCACCCCACCCCCTTTTTAAATTTTAGATTAAAAAAAAATTTTTATACAAATAGACTAACTTTGATTTAAAGTAAACATATAAAAGTTGAGAAGAATATTGCTTGCAACAATGGACATGGAAGTAAAGAATGACCTGGCGGGGAGTACATGGACACAGCAAACCCAGCCCCTGGAGACGGCTCCATCAGGACAGCCTTGCTGAGGACTTTGCCTTCAGCCACAAACTCTGAGTGAGCTTTGAAGTCATACCTTCATGTCAGTAGAAAAAGAAAACCAAGGAGGTGGCAGTGGGGAGCGACAATAGAAACAAAACCAAGGAGGTGGCAGTGGGGAGCGACAACAGAAACAAAACCAAGGAGGTGGCAGTGGGGAGCGACAACAGAAACAAAACCACCAATGGTAAGAAAGCTGGACGGCACAAGCACCCGCGTGGTCTAGAATGTTCTTGGAGGAAGGAGAGAGAGATACATTTGGTTTAGCACTATGGTCAAGTTAATTCTGCCACTGTAGAAGAACAATACAAGATACAGGTGTGTAAAAACATAACAAGCACATCTTACTTGTGAGGAAGAAAGCTCAGAAGACAGCTCACAAAAATAGTGCAGAGAGAAACAACCAGTACTATTTATTTAGATGTCTGTGCCGTGGTGGGTACAAACTATATTCTCTGCTCTGTGGGACCAAAACCAAACCAGAATAAAAGCAAACAACAAAAATTCCCCAAATCCCAGAAAGCAGCAAGAGGAATGCAGGAAGTCTTACAGGGCATACTGATCTGAAGGTGCACAGCAGCACTCCTGACTTAGTGTGTATTCAACTCTGCTATCTGCCAGGTGACTCCATCTGCTGTCTATGCGACCAGATGGACCTCTGAACATCCAAACCACCAAGTACTCTCTCTGCCTCAACATGACTTCCTGTCTCTTCATTTCTTCCTTCAGGATTAGAGTCTGTTTCCTCCATGAAGGAAGTGCTGTTCATGTAGGCCAGGAAGGCTTGCTACTAGGTTTCCAGAACACTGATCTCACGTTCCTCAAAGCCTCAGCAAGTGCAGCCATGCTGCGTGGAGGCAGGCCTGAAGGGCTATGAGTTAAAAAAATGAAGAAAACAAACATAAAAACAAAACCAGAACAAACCACCCCAAGTTCGTCTTTTCTCAAACAAAAGGAGAAACTGAGGGATGGCATGGCCTTCAGCGGACACTCCAATTAGGAGATGATGGCTGGGGACCACCGTGGCAGAGTCAGGTTGTCAGCACTTGCTGACCGTTTCTTCGTGGATCTTCTCAGGTCTTTGTACTTGTCCTCACAGAGACGAGAGATGGCCTGCCAGGGAGAAAGACAGTGTATATCAGGTCATACACCAAGGCCTGGGGGACTCCTCAGCTGGGGGCTTAGCAAGGCTGCCACCTCTGGCTGCTCAGTGGGCCTCATCACTTAGCACAGCAATGCCAACCCCATGCTGCTTCTCCACGTTTCCTTTCTAACATATCAGCCAGTTTCTTTACTATCTTTACTGTTGGCTGCCCATGTCCCTCCAGCAGAAGGCTTCCACTCTGGGGATATGCTGGATGAGCACATGTACCCCAGCTCAGTCATGACCGCAGAATCTGGAAACCACAAAGGGTCTCCTGATCCACTGTGAGGGATACTTGCAAGGAGGATGACATCTGTGAGGGTTACCCACAATGAGGACGGTAGCAGATCTGAGTGTCTAGGGCTTTGCCCTGGAAAGGTAACCTGACATGGTAGGCATTGATGATTCCAGGCTCAGGGGCTTTGAGGGACAGAGAGGCCAGCAAGCGCCAGGCTGGAAAGGCTGCAGTCTGCAGCCAACAGAAAGCTGTCAGTGATTTTCAGATAAGATTTTAAAATTTAAAACAGCATTTTAGAAAAATAATTGCAGTGGCAGTATGTAAGATGACCTGGAGAAGAGGAACAAGAAACAGACATTTCTGTCCCACTGCATGTTGAACTAGGAAGACAGACAGACTGCCAGACCAAGAACCCCCGTCCAAAGTGTGTCACACACGACACAAGCAGCACTAAAAACACAAGTCAGACTCCTTAGGACATCACAGCTGTGATGTTCTTAGATCGAGTTCTTTCATGTGAGATCAGCCTGTACCATTTCTCATAGTGTTCATCTACATAACAGAAACAGAGAGCAATTCTCTCTCTTCCTGTTAGATCTTATGTGGTGATGGGGGCTTTCTCATTTCTCTAACAGGCGGACAGAGTAATTTATTTCAAAGAAAAATACTCAGCTTGAAAAGGTGATCTGCTCTGTCCTCTTCTATACACCTTCATGTTCAAGTTCCCTCATGTTTTGTTTTAATCCCAGTGCTAAGCATCCAGCTTCTTTTTTTTTTTTTTTGGTCTTTTCGAGACAGGGAAGAAGCTGTAGCCCCAGCTGTCCTGGAATTCAGTATGTAAACCAGGCTGGCCTTGAACTCAGAAAGATCCGCCTACCTTTGCCTCCCAAGTGCTAGGATTAAAGGCGTGTGCCACCACGCCCGGCTTGACTGTTTCCTTAATATTAATGCACGATTTGCTTGTTAAATGTTTGTATTTTCTTAACTCTGTAATGTATAAGACTTCTCAAGAGAAAACTAAAACTTTCTGCCAAAGCTGTAAGTTGAAATATAATGAACATCAAAGACGGCTATGATGGTTAACTGTCAAGTTGACACAGCCTAAAAATCAGTTGGAGTGAGAGTCTCAATGGAGGATGGTCAGCTGGTCTGTAAGGGATTGTGTTGATTGCCTTAACTGATGTGGGTGGCAGCATTCCCTGATTTGGGGCCCTGGACTATGTCAAAGTGGAGAAAGCTGGCTGCTTTGGGCTACAGTGTGGCCAGCTGCCACCTTGAGCTCCGGCTCTGACATCTTCTCATGATGGGCTGTAACCTGTAGAAAACCTTTCTCTCAGGGCTAAAATTTTTATCATAGCAGCAGAAACGAAACCAGGACACTACTGTTCAACAAAATGAAAGTGAAACTTTTTTTTTTACTGCTAAATGAAATTCCCATATAAACTGCAGACAGGGTGCTATGGGTTTGTTCTTATTTATGGCTATTGGCTCTGCCAGGGCACCTGGTAAAGAGGGAGACAATGGAGTAGGCAGCACAAGGCCTGAGTAAGCTCAGAAAAGGACTGCCCATGCTCCACTATGGTTGAAGGCTGTATGGTGATGACTGTTCAGGGACTGAAGCCCAGATGGAGTGAGATCGAGATCAACAAGGCAATCAGAAGAGGCCCTCACTGTGACCCTTCTCACCACCTCACCACCTTGCCTTTCCTGTTACCACAGGAAAGGTGATAAGAGCTTGGTAGAATATCAAGTGAACTTCTCTCTCTGTTCTCTCTCTCTCTCTCTCTCTCTCTCTCTCAAGAGCTTGGTAGAACATCAAGTGAACTTCTCTCTCTGTTCTCTCTCTGTTCTCTCTCTGTTCTCTCTCTCTCTCTCTCTCTCTCTCTCTCTCTCTCTCTCTCTCTCTCTCGAGCAGTCACAGATTAGCAATGACAGCTCTATATCTGGACCATGACCAGTGAGGCAGGCCCTAGCTCTCTCTACAAAAGAATCTTTTAGAAACAAACAAACAAAAAACAAACAACAACAAAGAAACAATGAAAGCTTTTTTTGTATCTCAATTTTTAAGGTCACCTCACAGTTTCTTCCTATAAAAATTATGCTTAGAAATACTTTTTGGTGGGCTTGTAATCAAAAAACAAAGTAAAACCATGTTAAGAAAATCTTTGACTTCAAAATGCAATCAGTGTACATTAAATGTAAACTGCTATAAGGATGTTAGTGTACAAATAGCTAAATGAACTGACCGGTAATATGTCTGGGGACTTGCCCTTATTTCACAGCACATAATGGGAGACGTTGAAGGTAGGGGCATATAGATAGTAATTAGATGGAGCACTATACTGCTGTATGAAGCCACCTACCTCCAGCTTGTGCGCACGATCTCTGCTCAGTGGTTCCAGGGGAAAACTCAGGTTGTTTGCTTCTGCCAGAGAACGAAGATCAAAGTAATACTTGGCATACACACTGGAAGGAACATTGATGTTGAACTGTAGCAATTCAAGGAACTGTCTCTCCAGCTCATTCCTGCAAAGCAAAAACAACAGCAGCCACACTTAGGTGCCCACCATTCAACAGTGCTGCTAAGCCAATGAAGACCAGATTCCTTCAGGAAGAAAAGAGACCTAATTTACTGCCTGTCAGACATGCAATATAACCAGCAAATACGTATTAGAAGGCAAATCTACTTGAGCTGGAATCCAGAAGGACTAACTGGGATGATCAACATTAAATACTTCAGATTCATTTCGCTGAGATCTGACACACAGACAGTGCTTGTCCCTTGCCTGTGATGAAGCCATCAAAAGCTTCAAGGAACAGTCCAGAGAGAGCCATAAGAGGTGCTCACAGGAGAAGCTGGCCCCTGTAGCTGAAGACTGCTTTCTGAATGGCCATTCCTGTCTTCTGGGGGAAAGGGGACAATATTTGGGGGCTTCTGGGGTGGGGGCTAGGGGACTGGGGGACCCCTAAGCCCTAGCCCTAGCAAGTGCTCCAGGAGCCTGGGCATCAAGCTGGGGGAGGGTGGACATACTAAAGAGGCTGCTCTTCAGGTTTGGTCCAGCTGACCTGTAGACTCACCTTTTCATAGGTCCTGTGGTGGAGCTGAGGCAGCAGGCTCAAGCTTCCACAGTGAGCAGAGAGGAATCCAGATCCAACTGGATAACTCATTTTTATTTTGATGAACATGACTGGCAGCAGCCAGAGTGAATTTTATTTTATTTTATTTTTTTATTTTTTTTGGTCTTTTTGAGACAGGATCTCCCTGTAGCCCCAGCTGTCCTGGAACTCACTCTGTAGACCAGGCTGGCCTTGAACTCACAAAGATCCGCCTGCCTCCGCCTCCCAAGTGCTAGGATTAAAGGCGTGCACCACCACGCCCGGCCAGAGTGAATTTTAAACACAGCACTGAGACTAGCTCATGTCACCTCTCTTTCAAAGTAGGTGTAATTGTTACTAATGTCCAGGTCATGTCCCCTAGAAAATAAGTCCTTGGTGACATTGGGGTAACACTCTGGGAGACTGCTTTTTTCCTGCTACACCACACTGCAGCTAGTGCTTAGCTTCTACTTGTCTCAGTTGGGCACCTGACTTTCATGGCCAGCTGGGTTTTATAGATAAGCCAGAATGGAACTAAGCTGAGGAAAAGCATTCTGGTAGGAAGGAACAGGACTAAGATGGGGTGCTTCCAACAGAGAAGTCCACTTGGTGAGAGGCCTGGCCCTGTTTCTGAAGGTAGCTCTGGTGGGTCCTCCCGTGTCAGCCCTGTGTACCACCCTTCAGACCTGAGGCAGTGTATGTAGCACCATCATGTCCCTCATGCTGTGTAGAGTCCACTTAAACTTGTGCCCATGAGACACCTCACTGGAGTGTCAGAAGCTGAGGACTACACCCTCATCTCCTATGGCTGGAACAAGGGACCAGACTCAGATCTCAAAGTAAGCAGGGCAGGAAGGCCAAGATGGGTGGATGGGTTTAGTGAGACATAGGCTACAGGACAAAGATGAACTGAAACTTCAACAAGCATGTTAAATACAGGAAAGAAGGGAGGAAGTTCAGTAAGTTAGGTAAGCAAGTTGCTGGGAGGCCCAGGTGAAGCTCCTTTCAAGTCTTTTATATGGATAAATAGAACATCTTGCTTGCTTCTGTATGGCCTTGTGAGGGGGGCTTGTAAGTGCCAAATATATATCGTGCTGAATTTTATACTTTAAGGAATATAAATTAGTGTTATCTGAGTTGATTTTTTTTTCTTTTTTTTTTTTTTAATCTTTAAATGACTAGGCTTCATTTAAGTGAGATTTAATAAGAGTAATCCCAGGTAGGTATAGACTGCCTCCTGGTGGCAAAAGGATGTCACTGCAGAGCTTATTCTGACACTAAGGAAAAATCTCTTCATTATTTTGACAAGTGTGATAGGAAACATTATACAATCCCAGCACTTATCTGGAAACTGAGACAGGAAGATCATGAATTTAGGCTAACCTATAAAATTAACTTCCACAATTTTGATTTTCAAACCACAGAACAGATTTAAAGGGATATCTGAATACTTGCTATGTGATAAATTAACAAAAAATTCTAACAGTGATACAATGAAAATGGGCTTCATGAATCTCCTAGTTCTAAGGAAACAGTAGTTCTGGTATAAATTTTGGTCAATAAACCAACCAAAAGCTCATTTTAGAAGTAACTGCTATGCTAGCTCAACATATATACAGAAACATAATTGAACTGCTGAAATTCAGTAAGCTGAAAACTCAAAACTAGAGTAGAAAGTTTTTTAGATGAGCTGATCCAGTCTGTCCTAGAAAAATGGGCTTGCTTCAAAAGCAGGCATGGATGCAGCAACAGCCCTGTGGAGTCCAGAATCAACAGAATTGCAATGAGGTGTCTACACAGCCATGTTCAAGGTACCATGATTTATATTAGTTCAATATGGAAGGAACAGGAAGTATTCACCAGCAGGCAAGTAAATAAACAAGGTGGGGCACTGTGCACATGATGAAAAAGTATTCAGCCTTAAAAGGGAAAGGATATATGCAAGGGCAGTTGGCCACAAGAAGATAAAGCCTATGTGAGTCTACTCATGTGAGGCGCCTTGAGGAGGACACAGACCTACAGAAGGACCATGGCTAGGCTGGAGGGAAAGAGTTAGTGTCCGGTAAGCACAGGATTTCAGGTTGGACTAATGAAGAAATTATGGAGAGGGACAGCACAACAGTAAGAATGTACTTACTGCCAAGGAAACACACCAAAAGAGGGTGAAAACAGTAAGCTACATGTTTGCATACTGTAATCACAAACTCAACAACAGCAGCAGCAATGGCAACAGAACTAGGCACCAGGCATGCAGGGACTGAGGCTCTTACTGTGACCTCATCTGCCATGTGACGCTCAGACACTTGACTTCTGGTCATCTGGGATTCCCTGGGATCCATATGAAAATGGCCCTTATAGGATTATTACAAACAAAAATGAAAACACATAAAAACCACCAAGTAAAAATTTAGCAAGCTTTTAGAAATGACTTAGGAAGGGCTAGAAGATGGCTCAGTAGGTAGAGCGCTTGCCACCCAAGTGTGAGGATCTGACTTAGAATCCTCGGAACCCATGTAAAAACCTGGGTACAGGAGCATGCATCTGTATAATCCCAGTGCTCCTCCAAGGTAGTTGTGGAGACAGGGGAATCCCTAGAAGTTCACAGGCTAGCCATGGCATATACAGTGGCCAGTAACGGAGATCCATCTCAAGGTAGAAGATAAAAACTGACACCCAAGGCTGTCCACTAATCACACACACACACTCACACACACACACACACACACACACAGAGGCTGTGGCATAAGCACCTGCACATGTATATGTATCACACATATACACACAAACACACACATATCATAAACATATACTTACAATCAGACTTCAGCACCCCCTTTCCCATCCATAGCAACTATCACAGATGCTTTGAAGTTCAAAGCTGTCCTGGAATGATGTAGTTGTTTAGCAGCTAGAGCAAGGAGACTGGCCTGAGACCTATACCTACCTCCTCTGGCCTAGCTTCGGGGACCAGTGCTGTGTGCCTGATTGGCTGCCATGGCCTCTCCTCAACCTGACAGCAGCTGCATGCTATAGGTCAGTTGCCACCACCTAGAGGTACACAAGGGCTCAGCTGAGTCCCTCACTTATGAATGACTTGGCTGAGAATTATATCAGAGTCAGAAGTGTGGTAAGCAGCCTGATGCTGGTAGGCAGTGCAGTCAGCAGGGACACCACAGAACACACTTAGAAAGTACACGCTGTCCCCTGTGAAGGAGTTCCAGGGGACTCAGGCTATCTGCCCTTGTCAGAAAATAAAGACTAGTTTATGATATGAGACTGACAAACTTCTAAGTGTCAAAAAGTTTATCAATAGTAGGTACTGTATGAACCTAATTTTGAAAAACCTGTAGGCTCTGATACATTATACTTTAAAATATTACCAGCAGCTTTTTTTAACAGACAGAGCTGATCTCATGCCCTTCCCAAAGGCTTGCCACTTGGCCTCAGGCCCAAACCCAAGTGCTCTTAACTGGTGAGCCACCTCCCCAGCCTGACATTAAAATTTTAAGGTAATACAAAAACTTTTTTTTCAGCAGCTATGATAGTAGATACCTATAATCCTAGTGTTCGGGAATAATGCAGAGACAAAATGTTCCAAAATTCCTCTAGGAATGAACAATCAAGAATGTGTGAAGACCTCTGTGGTCATAGTTACCCAGCCTGTTCCTCCAAACAGATATAGAGGACACCCCTCAGCAATGTGAACACCATACAAGGCATGTTTTTCACTGAGAGGCCCTACTAGAAAGAATCCTCCTGCTACCTACACTTTGCTTTGCAGAGAAAAAGTGTGTACAACTAAAGATCTCCATGTCATAAAATCAATTTTCCCCTAGAGAATACACAGACTTTCCAGCCTGCTAAAACATACCATAGATTAACAGTGTATTCAAAGGAAGCACTGTGGCTCTCAGAACAAATGGAGGGAGCATCACTCAAATATCTCAACAGGCTGCTTACAGGTAAGGTGAGATGACAGAGACCTGTAGTCTCCAAAGCCAGGCAAAGTAAGGGGCACAGGAAATCCTGGCTCTGCCTGCCCTGAGCAACTCAGAGTAGGGTGTCTCCCAGTTTCTTTAGAACTGAATGATTGCACTCTTGACATGCGGACCCTCCTGCCGCCACTTCTGAGTGCTGAGGGTTACAGGTGTGCGAGCACACCTGGCTAGCCTGCACTCTGGAACAAAATGCTCCCTACATGCCTTCCTCCTCTGTTCCACCATTGGCACTAAGCCATCATCGAATGCCACAGGATCTCATGAAACTCAGTACATGGTTTGCCTGGCAATGGGGCAGCCTGGTCACCAACAGGGTTCAAAGAAAGGATAAAACCATGCTAAAAAAAATGATGACTGTTCTTTTGACGAAATATGCAACATGTCAAACTTCCGAACAAGCACTATCATTAAACTTGACCTTATGCACTCACAGAATGTGGGGCCAGGCCTTTAATTTCAGCATTTGGAAGCAGAGGCAGGCAAATTTCTGTGAGTTCAAGCTAAGCATAGTCCACATAGGAGATTCCAGGCCAACTGGGAGACTGTCTCAAAACAAACAAACAAACAAACGAACAAACAAACGAACAAACAAACAGGCTTAAAAAAAGTTTTAAGAAAAACCTTATTTTTAGAAAAAAAAAAAAACAACCCTAACAAAAGAACCAACTTCATAAAGTACTGAAAGTTTAACAAAAAACAACATATTTAAACTATCCTTAACAAAATTTTTTTTTTCTATTTTGCAGTTACTGTGTGTGTGTGTGTGTGTGTGTGTGTGTGTGTGTAACCCAGGGTCTTATATATGCTAGGCAAGTCTTTGTGCTATATCCCAGCCTCCAAACAATTTTTGACAATAACTTTAATTTCAGCTGAATGAACTCTGGTCTAATGTTCTAGCTTCTCTATCTAGAAAATAACTTGAATTTGAAAAAGTAACTGTCATTTTAAAAGTAATACTAGTTAATTTAAATAATTTCAGCTTTAGTTGCTCATAAAAGAATATAAACTCTGGCTTTACCACTTACTAGCCAAGTGACCTGGGCACCCTACTTAATTCCCTAGTGCCCCATCTTTATGGTAATAATAATAGCACATCTTCATGCTTAATTATGAGAAATCAATTAACATACAAAAGTTATTCCCTTGCTATAATAATTATTATTATTATTTTGTCTTTTTGAGATAGGGTCTCCCTATAGCCTCAGCTGGCCTGGAACTCACTCTGTAGACCAGGCTGACCTTGAACTCACAGAGATCTACCTGCCTCTGCCTCCCTGGTGCCAGGATTAAAGGCGTGCTCCACAAACCCTGGCTTAAAAGACGGTTCTTAGCCGCCATGTGGGTGCTGGGAATTGAACCCAGGTCCTCTGCAAAAGCAGTCGGTGCTCTTAACTGCTAAGCCATCCTTCCGGCACCCCCTTGCATATTATTATTACTACTACTGTTATCATAAAGATTCCTAGTAGTTTAAAATAACCGACCATGTTATTTTAACCTTCATTATACCTGGAATTTTAAAGTACCTGTTATTTTTCCTTTCTCATTTTGTTTAGATAGGGAGATAATGCTACAAAATGAGTATTCTGGCCTTCATCATACTAGCACACTGCCCAGGACTGATGTCTACTGTCCTCTTATTTGGGGCTGGAGTGGAATCCATAGCCCTTACATATGCTGTGTAAGCCACTGTACTACCTACATCACAAACCTTCCTCAAAGTTTCAAACAGGAAAGTCCACTTCTGCTGGCCCTGTGACCCCCGAGGCTGGGGGCCTGGGAATAAGAGCAGCTTCTTCCCGCTGTCACTTCCCACTTCCTTCTGCTTCCGTGACTTTGTGCTATCTATAATTTGTATCTCTCTTCTTTTGTGAGCATCTGGGATATAATGGTAAGTTACTTAGGAGCAGATGTTTTCCCCTAGTGGGTACAACTATTAAGAGAAGAGAAACAAGTACTTTTACCTGTAACAGTTTACTGGTCACATAACCAATTCTAAACCAATAGGAAAGGACAAGAGGAGTAATGCCTCAGCATGCAATTCAGTATCTGATGAAAGAGCCCCTAGTAAGAAACACCATCAGAATTTTTTACCACTTTGCACCGAGTGCCTTTTTCCCATGTGGTCTGAATGATACCATTTTAGTAGCACTTTTCACCATGAAATATGGTAAACAATTTTGTTTATTGTAAGATCATTCAGATAAAAAATTTCCTGGTTTTCTTACTGTGATAAAGGAAAGGGCTCACAGGTCTGCAGCAGAGACCTGAGCACAAAAGCGCTTCCAGGGGCACTGCAGCATGAAGTGCCAGTGGAACAGAAAGAAGGGAGGGCCAGAGGCTGGCGAGGATCAAGGATCGGTGTGCCTGTGTGCCCATGGCCTGGTGACGCCCTCACACAGGCAGCAGTTGGCTTTGTGAAGATCCTTCCCCGGGATTATGGGACTTAGGAACACGGTGTGATTGGGATACAGCTGGTAACCCCTGGCAAGAAGCTTTCTCAGAGAGGTTTGTCCAAGAGCTACAAGTGAAGGTAAACCACAGAAGACTCCAGGCGGCCTCCAGGGCCGAGGTTTCTACAAACTCCTCCTCCTCCTTTTTCACTTTTCCTTAAACCTGGCATAGGTGTATAGGTCTCCTGCTAAGAATCCTCATTGGGAACCCTCACATGGCCCTGGGAGCCAGTGAACATCAGCCATATGGAGGCTGCACCACTAGGCTGAGACAGGGAATGGCCAGATTTTGCTGGCTCACATCAGGCGTCGGGAATACAAGGCTGACTTCCAGTAACTGAACTTGCCAAATGAACCAAAGTAGGGAACATGCTCTCTGAAGGTGAATGAAAACAGAGCCTAATTTAGCTCATGAGCTTCTTGGGTGAGAATTGTTGTCCACAGAGAAATGCCAGCATTGTTACTGGTCTGACTTAAGACAGGAGCCCAAATATAAACCCTCAGTGTGCTGATATATGCCTTCCTCAAAGGCATGTTCTCCTAAAACTGAGTTTTAGCAGACTACTTTTAGAAACCTGAAAGCTTTGCTAGTACCTCTTCACAATTCATTCACAGTGATGAGGAATACAGTTTGCTATATTTCCACAGCCAGGTCCCTGCCTGCTGGGCTAGCTCTTAATATTTAGCCAAATTCATCCACTCTGTATACGGTCCCCTTCTCAGGCAGTTCTGAGAGGTAATGATGTTCCCACTTACATGTCCTCCACTGTGATGTCTTTCAAGATCTGGCAGTAATCCACGTTCCACACAGCCTGGTCATCCCATACCTTGGAGGCCAGCAGGATTGCCCCTAAAACAATGCGCTTCCAGTTCGCAGGACAGATGTCAATCTCTGCATACGTCAAGAGCCTTTCAAGGTACACCTGGGGAGACAGTGAGGATAGCAGAGCTGAGTATTTTCCATCTTCCCCTCTATTCAAGTAAATTCATCATAAGTTCCACTTCAGTGGCTTTTAAGCAGCAATTGCCTGGGCGTGCTTAGTTTTAAAAGGCTGAAGGACCTGGATGACTTTGATTAAACTTGGGCTGGAAGTCACATGCTGTAGCTATGTAGTGAAAATGTAGCTATCTTATAAAGACTAAGGCAAGCGTAAATCCCAGAAGCCAGAGTAATTTCCCTCTCTGCTAGCTATTGTTAATGCAAATTTATCAGATGTTCCAACACAAGAGACAGAGTATAAAGAGCACGAACCCGTATTTTTTTATTGATGGTTTTTTACAGTTGATCTTAGCCAAAGTCCAAGAAATAATAATGTATAGAGTTGCTTTACTTTTCATTATTTTTAATTTCTGCAGTGGGGAGGCATTTCCACGGTTAACTAGTGGGCATCAGAGGAAAGCTGTGTGCTGTCAGTTCTCTCTTCTGCCTTCTGAGGGTTGAACTTGAGTCAGCAGGTTTGCACTGCAAGTGCTTTTACATCCACGGAGTCATCTTTCTGGCTCCTTTGGAGTTTTTTAAAACAGCTTCATGGTAATTGTAGATTTGCATGTGGCTGCTAATAAACCATTTGTTAATACTATACCACAATGTTTACAACATAATACCATCACTCAGTCATTCCTCATTATATCTGTAGTGCTAGGTATGCTCATTGCTCTTCAACTATCCCCTCATTCAGTTGTAGGACTTTTTGTGTCTATTGATACTCTACCTACATTAAACAATCCCTCCTTAACCTGTTCTCTTCCAGCCCTTGCAATTCTTTCCAAGTTCTCTCTATCCCAATCCCTGCAAACACCGATGTGCCTTTTGTTTTATGAATTTTCCCTCATTGTATGCATACAATATTTGACTTCCTGTGATTAGTTTATCTCACTTAGCATGTGTGTTCAAGTTTCACCTATGACTTAACACAATCCGAATTTCCTTCCTTTTCAAGGCTGAGTAATATTCCATGGTATGCATATGTCCCACTTTGTTTACTGTTCATCTGCTAGTGGCTATTTATATGGCTTTTTCTTTGGCTTTTGTGAATAATGTTGTCAATACTGGTGTACAAATATCTGGGTATGCTCATATTTTGATCCTTTTTTGTATGGCTGAGTGTAACTGCTGGATCCTGTAGGAATTCTCTTTAAGTGCTGAGGAGCCACCAGGCTTTCTCCCACATCCCTCTCATTACTTGTTATCCACCTTCCAGGCTTGTAGGAGAAGAGCCATCCTACTGAATGTGAGGTGGTGGTACCTCACTGTGATTCTCATTTGATGAAATGATTTTTAAATGATTAAAATGAAATCATTTCAGCTGGATTTAGAAAACGAATCCAAGTAATTCAGATTTTTTGTTGTTATTCTGAGCTGTAGTCCCAGCTGGCCTGGAACTCACTATGTAGGCCAAGTTGATCTCAAGCTCAGAGGTCCACCTGCCTCTGCCTCCTGAGTGATGGAATCAAAGGCATGTATCACTATGCTAGACTAAATACAGAATTTTTTAATTAGTAGAATTTAGCTTGAAGACAGATACCAGAACCTAATAGGAAGCCCTTTACTTAAATTGTGTCCTAGGTTATGGGGCTAGAGAGAGAGCTTAGTGGTTAAGAGCACAAACTGCTGTTGCAGAGGACCCAAGTTTAGCTCCAGGGTTCACGTCAGGTGGCTCACAGCTCGAGCTCCAGGGGGAACTCAATGCATATGGCTTTCATGGGCACCTGCACTCATACACACACAGAATGACCACAGCCCCCACCCCATAGTTTTAAAAGACTGTGTCCAAAGTCATCTGCTTTTTAGTTTCCCATAGGCAAAATCCATTTATTAAAATATTTGACATTTTTCTGAGTCATAAAATTATTTCTATAGTTTTTCTGAGATAGTTTTACAAAATGGAACCCCATGAGAGAAAGAAATGAAATTTAGAGACTGTATATACTCTTTTAAGAACTTGCTTTTGAGCAGGGCGTGGTGGCGCACACCTTTAATCCTAGCACTCGGAAGGCAGAGGCAGGCGGATCTCTGTGAGTTCAAGGCCAGCCTGATCTACACAGTGAGTTCCAGGACAGCTGGGACTACAGGGAGATCCTGTCTTGAAAATACCAACCCCCCCCCAAAAAAAAAAGAACCTGAAACCCCAACCACCATGACTAAGGCAACTTATAGTAGAAAGAGTAACTTAACTTATGGCTCTAAAAGGGCAAGAGTACACCATGGCAGAGAGGCATGGTGGCAGGTGGCTAGAGCAGAAAGCTGACTGCTCACATCTTCAAGCAGGCATAGGAATCAGAAAGTGACTGGAAATCTGACAAGGCTTAAGAACTCTCAAAGGCTTCCACCCTCCCCTCCACCCACTAGCTTTCTCTAGCAAGGCCATACCTCCTAAAACAGCACCACCAACTTGGGAAAAACTGTCCAAACACACCTCATTCAAACCACCACAGAAGGTTTTCTTAAAAAGCCAAGAACACAAAGCACATGATGGCACACACCTTTAATCTCAGCCCTCTGGAAGCGGATGGATCTCTGTGAGATCAAGGCCAGCCTGGTCTACACAGTTAGTTCTGAGTGGGCAGGGACTAGGAGACCCTGTCCCAGTCCCCTCAAAAAGCCAGACTAGGTATGTAGAGGCTCAACCTTCGAAGTCCTTGAGAATCAGGGCAATTAATTAGCCCAGGTTGGACGAGATGTAAATGGACAAAACACAAGACAGTGGTAGAAGTAGACTGACAATGGCATAGTTCCACTGGGATGGAATGGTAAATGAGGAAGGTGCACTGAAGCAGTGAACTTCACCTACAGCACACAACCCCCTGCTGCAAGCACTACACTAATAACCTTGAGCCTCTAAGTGGCAGCACTGACTGCTCAAGGTGGGGGAGGTCCAGGGAGCACCACTGACATGGGAATAGCCACAGAAAAATTATGAAGCAGGCTGGATAGACAGAACCAGTGCTTGAAGTGGGGGATATGACAGCTGGGGGCCATTCAGAGACAGTCCAGACACAAGAAATGACCTCTAGGCCACTAAAGGCAGCCACCTTGGGAGAACTCAGGCTTCTGGCATATGCAACTGGCTGAGTGCAGTCCTGGGAAATAGGAAGCACCAGAGAAAAGAGGCTGTGAAAGGGGACTCCAGGTGAGTGGTGTGCATGGAGGTGCAGAACTTAAAGGAGACAGAACAGTGACATGAAACTGGGTCTGCAGGCAGAATGGATCCAAGACCAGTGGTAAGGAGCAGAGTCAGGAGTCCCTGCCCCAGTTTGAAGCTGGAGACAGGATGAAGGGGGATTAAGGACAGGGAAGAGTAATCTGGCACATTTGCTGAGCTTACCCTTGTGTGTGGAACTCAGGGCTAAGCCATCTGCTTCCAAGTGCCTGAGAAGGAAATGGAACTGCTGTCCCTCACAGTGACCAACAAAGTTAAAGAAGGTCAGGTGGATTGTGTGGGTAGCAAGAGACAGGGAGGCAGCAAGAGTGAATGCTGAGGAATGATGAGGGTAAAAAAGGAGGAGGGAGAAACTTCATCCTGGAAGCACAAGATGGCAGGCCAGCTTGTCTGCAGCCTCTCCTGCTCCTGAGTCAGATGCAGTGGGAGATTCTGTTCCACCCAAACATGTTGAGACAACAGGGTCTCTACCCTTACTAAAGCAAACTTTGCAGGTGGAGATTCTGTGCCAATGAAAGAATACAGAATTAATAGTTGCTCTGATCCCAAAGATCACTGTTCTATTTTCAGTGATTCATTAAAGAAAATCAAATTTTAAGATCTTGATGTAGATTCTTATGGCTACTCTTAGACACCATGTGCTGCTCAGGATGGACCAGGATACACACAGAAGACAAAGAAAAACAGTGCTAGAAGGAATTAACATCTTTTGTCTTTGAGATGGTGTTTCACTATGGGGCCATTCTGACCTGGAACTTGTTAAGCAGCCCGGGTCAATCTGTGAGCCTCTTTTCCACTTCCCAAGTGGAGAGTTTACAGGTTCAGGTAAGTATCACCACATCTACCAAGAAATAACATTTTAGATTCCAAAAAAGAGCAAATAAATGGTGATAATGGGTCCCAGGTTTACTTAAGTAGTAAAATTAATGGGGGGGGGCGGAGACTGCTCTAAATAGGTTAAGCCTTTTCCCTGTCTTTACAGCAAATTCCAAGTTCCTTGATACAGGCCTTCTCTTTTTTTTAAAAAAAAAATGTTTGTTTATTTATTAAAAAAAATTTTTTTTGAGACAGGGTCTTCCAGCTGGCCTGGAACTCACTCTAGGGACCAGGCTGGCCTTGAACTCACAGACATCCACCTGCTTCTGCCTCCTGAGTTCCAGGATTAAAGGCGTGTACCACCATGCTGGGTTCTTAGCCCCCATGTGGGTGTGGGAATCGAACCTGGGTCCTCTGCAAGAGCAGTCGGCACTGAATCATCTCTCTAGCCCCGATAGAGGACTCCTCACTCCCACTGTGTATGGTACCCTGCACAAAGCCAGGACAAAGTGATGCTTCCACATACCTGCTTAACAGACCCTCCATGACATAGGGGCCATCCAAGCACCATATCCACTTACACTGAAGAAACTAATGCAGAAAATGAACATAAAACATGATATTAAGGAAAGAACTGACAAAGATGGAAGGGCTGAAGCAATGAGTCTAGAAGGTGGTTCAAAGTGGTAGGAATCCACTCTGCTGAGTTAACCCTAAGAATCAAAGACTGTCCAGCAAGGCCTAGGAAGTCAGGAGGCAGAACTAACTGGACTGTATGAATTTTTGTGGGTGGCTCCAAGGATCAGCCATGAGGAAAGTCTGTTGTAGTGTTTTAATCATGATGTTAGTGGTGGACAAATGGACTTTCTGCTAGGCATTATGAGGACCCCAGACTGCAGTTCTACAAAGGTTGATAACAGACCTTGTCTATTCTCCACAGGAATGACAGTCATATTGTGAAACTATACTGCAAGCAGAAACAGACTAGGTCCAACTAAACCTCCCCAATCCTCAGTTAATAGAAACCAGAGGTTGGGAAGCAACATCTTCCTACATTCCAAACAGAGCTTCTATCACGTGAGCTAGGCAAACCTCTGCAACAAAAGAATTTTCACTGGCTCAGGTTTCCGAAAGCTAAAAATTTTCTTTTGACTTAAAATTACTTTCATGGTGGCTACTAATAACATACAAGATGGTGCTTGAACAATAAAAACAGGGATGTATGATATGCGATATTCTCTGAAGGCTTATGAAGGAAGGAGAAAAGCACATGTTACATGTGAGGAAAACAGCTGTTATTCTGGAGACAAGGTCTTCACAACAAGCTCCCCTCCTAGCATGTGACTGAGCAGAACCTGCCAGTGAAGCCATATTCCTTAATGAGTACCATTACTGTATTTTAATTCTCCACCAAGAAGAATAACATACAATTGATTTTCCTGGACAGTATCTCTAGACAGCGCTAATAAGATACTGTTCAATTAAATTCTCAGATTATATCCATGAAGAATGTCCCAAGGAATCTAGACAGCACAGGCTAGTCATAACTGTGGGGATGATATGTGAATTTATCAAATCAAGGACAAATATAAACATAATTCTAACAATGGTGAAGTTATTCCAATCAGATTTTAATGAATTATGTAAGGTTAAGTGTAGGGTCTGAATTCAAACAAGATGCACTTTCTTTTGGGATGTTTATTCTGCAGCTGTGTGGCATAGTCAAGAGATAGTTCCAGTACAGTTCAAGATAAAGCCCACACCTTTAATACCAGCATTCTGGAGGCAGGGGTGGGTGGATTTCTGTGAGATGGAAGCCAGTCTGGTCTACATATCAAGTTCCAGGGGCTACACAGGGAGACTCTATCTGAGCACATGCAAAAGGGGGTGGGAGTGGGGAGAGAAAATGAGAATTCACACCCTACTGCATACTATTCTGGCATAATAATCCCCCAAATTTTCAGCACTCAACAATGTTCTACGAATTGTAACCTCTGTGACCAAAACCAAATTTTTTTTAAAGGAGTGATAACTTACTTTTATAAAATTTGTACAACTTATCCATTTGGACTTTTAGCATTGATAAACAGAATTTTCTAAGAGCCAGCAAGGGATGTAGCTCAAGTGATAAATTTATTTCAGCTACTGCCCCAGCACGGGCAACTCTTAGCTCCTCTAGCAGAGCGCTCACACTCTACTGCACTAGCAAAGGCAAGTCTTAGCTCCTCCAGCAGAGCGCTCACAATCTCCTCCCTCTGCCCCTACCCACTTCCTAGGATTTCTGTGTTGCCCAGGATGGCCTTCAACTCCAGGGCTTAAGTGATCCTCCTGCCTCAGCCTTCTAAATGGTGGGGACTCTAGGTGCATGATACCATATCCAGCTAATTTTTTGATTTTTTTTTTTTTTTTTTTTTTTTTTTTTTTGGTCTTTTCAAGACAGGGTCTCCCTGTAGCCCCAGCTGTCCTGGAACTCACTCTGTAGATCAGGCTGGCCTTGAACTCACAAAGATCTGCCTGCCTCTGTCTCCTGAGTGCTAGGATTAAAGGCGTGCGCCACCACACCAGGATAATTTTTTGATTTTTTAAAGACACTCCATGACACTTTATTATAGCAACAAATTTGAAACCCTTTGAGGGTTCACTACATAACAGACTAAAGTGAAACTGGCACCAATTGCTTTATTTGCCTTGGAGTTTCTACTGAAAATGGAGTGATTTAGCATTAACTAAGACCAGAAGTCTGGGTTTCACCTGCTCTCTGAACATTGGAAAACCTTCATTCATATTTATATGCAGCAAAGACTGGCCACCAAGGAAACTTCAAACATGACTTGAGAATACAAATACACACTTGTACCCATCTGCACTCAAAATAAACTTCTTAGGATTTGGAATCAGAGCAAGACTCTCTGCCTTTGTCCTAAAAAGGCACATTGTGGTAGCCCTGGAATAAGACCCAGTCTATCCAAAGATTTGTCAGGAAAAAAAGAATAAATTGAAAAGTGGAGCATCAAGCAAAGAAGGACCACAGGAAGGCGTGAAACTTGTCCCTAGAAAGGGCCTGCTTCCAGGACTGGTCCTCAAACGGAATAGGGGACTGGGAACAGGGAGAGGAGGTAGAATGGAAGGCAGGAGATGAGAAGTGGACGGTTAACATGACTAACTCATGATGTTATTTTTATGTCATGAATGGAGAAGTCACAGTGACACCCATTAATTTGTGTAATTAAATTAATACTTATTAACAACTCTTAAAGCTTTCTTTATAACATAAATCTACTATAATCTCATCAATGATTTCTTGATTTTTCAGCTCTTATTTTCCTTTTAACCCAATTTCCTTATATAAAAATACTGACCCTGCTGCTGGCTGTTTTTTTAAGAAGGTAAAATATTTTTGGGGAATAGGATCAACACACTTTTCTGATTGATCCCATGATTACTCTGAATCCCTGCTGATTACCTGTACAGGTCTTACCTGCAGCCAGCTATAGAGACAGGAGAAATCAGCAAAGGGAAGAGCTATGAACCAGTACATAAGGACCAATGACCAATTGTTGAGCTAGGCCAGGGTACAAAGTTTAGTGTGGAGGGGTGCAAGACTAGGCCTGCCTTGAGCATTCTGCTAGACAATAACCTCCCCAGAACTAGGGAGCCATATTCTGATCTCTAGGCATGCTTGGTCACAGGCAAGGGGTGACAGTAAAATCCACTTCCCAAACAGTTTTGACCTAATCGGTCCAAGAAGTTTTAACAGTCTATACATTTTCCTTAAAATATAGGTTTATTTCATATTGTCTGGTGTCCTACAGACATATTTATACAAAAGTAACAAATCAGAAGTTAGTAATATTCACACTCTTTCCTGTCTGGAGTTATGTCTGCTAAGGATGCACCATACCATACTTCAATCATGTACTTCATTGATACTTCACACATCTTGGGCATACATATTATGAGTCACTGCATCTGTCACTAAAATCATAGTAGGGAGTAAGCCAGAGGAAACTGACACCAGCAGAAAGTGCTAGTGCTCATATTCCAACCCAGCCCCACTGGACTCACCTGCATGGAGCGCTGCAGCACTAACTGGCTCCGAGTGGCCTTCACACATGACTTTAGGAGGAGATGTTTCTTTTGGGACATCTATCCTCTATTCTCCCAGAAGACCCTGAAACTTCCACAAATTTCCCCAGGTCACCTGATAAAAGAGTCCTTGACACCTCCACTCACCAAGGTGACAATGGCACATTCAGCTGTCAGCTGAGCAGCACTGAACAGTGTCCGAACAAACCGGTAGATCTGCTTCTGCTCTGGATTGTGTTTGTCATAATCTGGTGGCACTTCGGATTTCTAGGAAAAAAGAAGTTTTCAGATTATTGCCACTTGATAAGAGCAAGAGATAGCTAACTAAACTGCTCAGGAAACGAGATTACCGAAAGAGGGTGGAGGTTTTCATCAAAAATATCTAAGAGCATCCTTCCATCTGGGTCCCTGGAAAGGAAAGCAATAGAAAATGGAGTTTACCTTCTTCAGAATGAATGCGACCCAAAATGAAACAAAAACACATTCCAATTTAACTGTAGTTCAAAAGACAGAAACAGTGCTAATTTAAGAGATGCTACTAATGATTTGTCAATGATGAGCTGTCTTTCTTTGGTACAGTATTTAAGAATTTTTGTTTGAAAAGTCCATAGAAATAAAGGTTACAAACCAAAACAATGAGTTACATCAAGAAAAATTTAGATTCTATTTTTCTAACTTTTCTTTTTTCTTAATTGCATAGGAAAATATACAAATAATGGGTTTCATCATGATAGCTTCATAGATGTGCCCCATTGTTGTCACTCATTCATTCCTCTCCCACTCTGCCCTCTCCCATGTCCCCCTACTCTGGATGTTCTTCTTCCTATCCTAGTGTGTCTCCCCTATGTTTTATCTACTTCCCACCCCCTTTTACTCTCTTCCTCCCTCACATGACTTCCTATGACTTTTCAAATAAACCAAATCTAAGAAGACATGATTTCCTTTAACATGTTTTTTTTTTTTTTTGTCTTTTCGAGACAGGGTCTCCCTGTAGCCCCAGCTGTCCTGGATCTCACTTTGTAGACCTGGCTGGCCTTGAACTCATAGAGATCCGCCTGCCTCTGCCTCCCAAGTGCTAGGATTAAAGGCATACGCCACCATGCCTGGCTTAACATGTTATTTCTAAGCAAAGAGCATTCTGAGTAGAAGGGGCATGTGGCAAGTCCTAGAGATCAGCCTTAAGTAGTCAGAACACTCACTGACTCCAGCATTAAGCCTCACAACTTACTAACAATTCATGCAATCACCTACAAATATATAAAAGAAACTTGTCTCCAGGGTGGCAAATGGAGAAAGCAGTTCAGAGTGAGGGGATTCTCTACAATACAGCTTCTTAAAACCGTGAGTCACAACTCAAGAGTATGTCTCATACTGAATTTGGGGATGTGAAAAAATTTGGGAATGATAAAACATTTCTGAATGTTCAATGAAAAAAATTAATCCAAAATCAAAGGCCTGGTGAATCTGAGAAATTTCTGGAAGCACTTGCCAGTGTTGAATTGAGTGACTGTACTGTAGTCTTCATTTTGAACATATATGTATACTTTGCACCTCTCATGCTGCCATCATGTCACATAAAGCCTGAAACACCTCAGCTGGGATTCAAGACTATCTATCCTATGTTATGAACTGCAGTTCTGACATTATAGAAACAATAGTTTAATTAAAAAATCAGGTTAACGTTTTCCTAATGTCAGTTTTTACCATGGAAGTATCAAATCAGCATCTGTTCAGATTGTATTGTGTCTGAACACCTGATCTTTAAAAGTTCAGTTTGAATTGCTGATTTGTGTTTCATGAAGTATCAGTGAGTTTTGGCATGGGATAAAAACAGAATTTCTAACAATTTCTGAAATGATCCTAAACACATTTCTGCCATCCTATACTATGCATTTATGTGAAAAAGCATTTTCAGCATTTAATAGTAAAGAAGAATCAATAAATTCAGAAAAGCACTTTGATTCCATCCTGACATATCAAATATTCAGCCAGGATTTAATTATTTATGTAAAAATAAACCTATCTATCTCATCAGTATGGAAATTTGCTTTTCTTTTTAATAAGAGGTAAAACTATATGCTTTGCATCAAAAAAATTTTTTTTATTTCCATCAGTAAATGTTTGTCTATTTCACACATCCTATATACAAGGACTGAGAGTGGGAAATTAAGGACTGGTCCACATAGCTGATTAGGCTCCCAGCCCTGTACACATACACAATGAACTGTGGTCTGCATAATACCTTGAGCTGCTGGTCTCTGTTATATAGTGCTTTTGGTTCCTGGCCTCTGCTTTTGGACATGCATTGGGCTCCTGGCCTTAGATGTACAGTGCCTTGGGCTGTTAGCTTCTGGACCACACGGTGCTTAGGGGTGTTGACCTGTGATTCACACAGCTCCTTGAGCTGCTGGCCTCTGGTCTACACAATGCCTTGGGCTGCTTGGTTTTGGCTTACACAGCATGCTGAGAAGCTGCTGGGCTCTCATCTATATAGTACAGTGGCTGCTAGCCTATAGTCTATACAACATGGTGAACTATTGGCCTCTAGGCCACATAGTACCTTGGGCTGCTGGCCTCCAGTCTACATAGTGCCTTGAGATGCTGGTCTGTCCCATACAACACAGTGAGGTACTAGCTTCTGGTCTGCTCTGGCCTTGGAGTTTTGGTCTTTGGAGAGAGTATCTCATGTCCTCAGTGACAGGTCTACATTAGACCATTTAATGTCAGTTGAGTTTTGTCTACAGATTTTATTTAAAAAGAACATTTGTGAATAAGTGCTTTGGGTTAACACCACATAATCTGTAATCAATCCATCTAGTCTGGGCTCAGCTTAAGAGCACCAGGCTTACAGACTTTCCCCTAAATACATCTATGGTGTCAAATATCCCAATTTCTTCTTTATAAATTTAGCATCTCTGTAAAAAATTAACCAGGCTGAGTTAAGAAGTAGCTCAGTTCATTACTCCATACAGCAACAGGAACTGATCAGAAGTTCTGGGTATCTCCACCTATGCCCCCATGACTGTCTACAAGAGGCTGGTAACAAGAGATTAGACAACCCCAAGGCTCAGTTCAACAGCAGAGCCTGCAAGTGGACAGTTCTGTGTGTGCTTGGCTGTATCACCTCTGATTATGTCCCAAGCCAGGAAGAGTCAGCAGAGTCCCTCACCTTCACTGTGGCCTCTGCAAGATACTCAAAAGTTTGGCTTAGCACCCCACTTCCTTGGGGAGCCAAGGTCCCTGGTCAATTTTTTCTGATGAATGAGAACCCTTAAAAGCCATCTAATATTGTCAGGGAAACATTTGCCACAAGTAATCTAACAAATGAAAACAGCTTAGGAATACAAATGAAGCGGGCTAGAATATACAGCTCAGCTGTTTTCTCAATATTTGTGTAGCATGTGGGAAGAGTGGTGTTCAAACCATAACACAGTAGAAACCAGGTATGGTGGTGTACCCTGTAATTTCAGCATTTGGGAGTGGTGAGAATTTTGGATTATCTGTGTCTACATAGTAAGTATGAGGCCTGTCTCAGAGACCTGAGATCTACCAAAAGAAAGAAAGGAAAGGGAAGGAGGGAAGGGAGGGAGGGGATGGATTAAGAACTTGAGTTAAGGGGCTGGAGCGATGGCCTAGCGGTTAAGAGCGCCGACCGCTCTTGCAGAGGACCCGGGTTCGATCCCCAGCACCCACATGGCGGCCGAGAGCCGTCTGAAACTCCAATTCCAGGAGAACTCCAGTTCCAGGGGAGTCCGACGCCCTCTTCTGACCTCCGCGGCATTGCACGTCACGGGTGCACAGACTTGCATGCCCCCCAACCATACATTCATACACGCACGGAAATAAAAAAAAAAAAATTAAAAAAAAAAAAAAAAAAAAGAACTTGAGTTAAAACAATTCAGAGAGAAGAAAACAAACTAAACCTGTATCTTCTGAGGAGAGTGCTTCCCTCCCCGCCCATACAAAACTAAGCATATCTCAGCTGAATGGTACCATATTTGTCCACTGATGGATATATGGCCAGCCCCAAAGGGATGCCCTGTAGGCTGTCCAGGACAAAGTCTACAGAAATCACATACCCTGTTCCTAGAGAAGTTAAAGTTTCCAACCAAGCTTCCTTTTAAAGTTAATGCTTTCTTTGCTTACCCTCACTTTTGGCTCAGTTAACCCACATTCATCTACAAGAGCAATGTGGTTAAAGGTTTTGGTGGTAGACTGTCAAGTACTAATCTCCCGATTTACTTGGTGTACAATCTTAAGGCATTAGTCAATCCTCTGTGCCTCAATTTCCTCATCTGTAATGGAGATGGGAGCAGTAGTGCTTCATGGATCTGTTATTAAAAGTGTGAGCTGTTGTGGTGTCCACTGTTTAAAATCCATCTGGCCATGTGGTGGCCTTTCCTGGTCTCAAACCATTTTTGCACTTATTTATTACTCTTGTATCTATAAACATGACATGCTCCATGAAATAGAACTGTGATGAGAGGCCTCTGCTCTTACAAAAACTAAAAGGATGCTTTGGAAAAGCCCAATAAAAGGAAATAATTGAACAGAAGTTTGCTACCTGTTACTTGAGGTAAAAACTGGAAGATTCTATACATTGCTCTGCAATGTCTTTAAGGTTCCTCCCTACTGGGGAAGACACATCTGCAAAGGATGGTGTACACATGTAGCTTCACGTCTCACATCAGAAGCAGAATTAAAGTAACTGATAAGTGAAAGCATTATTTTATTTTTTCTTTTTAAAAATTTATTCTTATTATTTTAAATTATGTATATGTGTTTCTGTGCAGGGGCCCACAGAAGTTAGAGGTGTTGGATACCTCTGGAGCTGCAGTTACAGGTAGTTGTGAGCTGCCTGGTGTGGATACTCAGAACCCAACTCAGGTCCTCATAAGAGCAGTAAGCTTTCTTAACTGTTGAGCAATCTCTGTAGCCCCATATTTTCCCCCTTTTTCACGTGCATGGGTGAGTCTGTGTCATCTTTGTCATCCTATGCATATGTATGTGTGGGTACCCGCAGAGGCCAGAACAGGGAAGTGGATTCCTTGAAGCTGGAATTACAGGTGTTTGTGAGTTATCCAAAACAAATGCTAGGAAATTAAATTCTGTTCCTTATGATTGAGCAGCAAGCACTCTTTTTTTTTTTTTAATATTTTTAAATTTTATTTATTTTTGTATGTGTATGAATGCACTGTCTGCATGTAAGTCTGTGCACCCGTGTCGTGCAATGCCGCGGAGGTCAGAGGAGGGTCTTGGATTCCCCTGGAACTGGAGTTCTCCTGGAATTGGAGTTACAGACGGTTCTCAGCCAACATGTGGGTGCTGGGGATTGAACCCGGGTCCTCTGCAAGAGCAGTCAGTGCTCTTAACCGCTAGGCTATCTCTCCAGCCCCGAGCAGCAAGCACTCTTAACTGCTGAGCCACTCTGCAACCCCAGCTTACATGTTTTATGTTAAAATGTTTAGACAGATTTAAAGAAAATTCCCTGTTGTAAATGACTTTTAGAATTAACCAAACCGTGGTGGCGCACGCCTTTAATCCTAGCACTTGGGAGGCAGAGGCAGGCGGATTTTTGTGAGTTCAAGGCCACCCTGGTCTACAGAGCGAGTTCCAGGACAGCTGGGGCTACAGGGAGACCCTGTCTCGAAAAGACCAAAAAAAAAAAAAAAGAATTAACCAAACCACGTGAGACATCAGAGTATTTATGAGAGTCTGCACCATGTTAAACTAGTTTGGTTTCTATTTTATATGTCAACATTTCTACCTGAATTCAAACTATAAACAACATTTTTAAATTACACAGAAGATAAAGAGTGAAGAGGAAGTTGAGCCTGCTCAAGAAGCCTATACCATCATAAATCACCATGTGGTGTCCCTGGTTTTGAAGCAGTTCAGCATTTACCTGAGAGATTTGGTCAATTTATCATCTATAAAAACCCTGTCTCGAAAAGACCAAAAGGAAAACAAAAACAAAAACAAAAAAACATGCTGAAGCAACAATAATAGGAAAGATAGGAAAAGCATAATAGAAGAAAATATGAGAATTTTAACAGAGAACAAAGCATCCACATACCTGTTTTTGATGTGATAATATATTGCAAGAGCTACACTGTAAAATAAAACACAGGAGTTCACTATTCCATAAGCACTGGCCATTTTATACACACTAGCTGTTGTCAGCCAGAACATCAGTATTTACAATGAATTCAAAACCATTCTGTCCATGTGAAGAGCCCCTTTCATTCAGAGTACTTCCCATACAGTGAATCACTCTGGAACTTACTCCCAGGAACTGTGAAATCCCATTTTGGAAACAACAGTGTGTGTTGAGGGAGACTGTGAAACAACTGATTTTCTATCTAATAGTAAGCTTTCCTTGTAAAGTGTGGATACTATATAAGTGGTACAAATTAAATTTATTCAGGAATCTCTAATTTACTGTCTATGAGTTTAGCAAATCAGTAGTTTCTTTAAAACTATCAGAAAAATAATGACTAAGACCAACAGTGGTTGGATTTTTTTCCTCTTAGATCCACTTAGCAACTCAGCCATTCATTTCTTGAAATGGTGCTGTAACTTAACTTGTAGCACTACCTTAAAAATGGATTTTTAAAAGATATAAACTTAGCATTTCCTTCCCCTCAAAATAAAATAATGTTTTCCTAATGTAAAATAATAAATTCATCACAGAAATTTTGGAAATTATAATGCATAAAGAAAAATCTGAGCTGAGATATAGCTAAGGGGGAGAGTGCTTACCTAGCATATGGCCTTGGGTTTGACTGCCAGCACTGAGACCCCCCCCACTTCTGAAGTAAAATTATATTATAGCCAAGAATTGTGATGACACCTGCAATTCCAGCATTTGGGAGGTTGAGTAGGAAAGTAGAGGCCAGCCCAGGGTACATAGAAAGACCTTGTCTCAAAAAGAAAAACAAAAATCTCTTTGCCCTCAAATAACTACTATTGGTCTGAGTTACTCAGCATTTCTGCTTATATAACACATGTGAACATGAGGCTGACATCCTGTGTTTATCCCTACTATGTTAATGCTTATCTTATGAGATACTCCTCAAGAACATGATTTTAAGTAGTTGTATTCCATCATTATGACTGCTGATGAATATTTACTTTACCATTCTCTGAGATTGATTATGATGTTTGTACACCGTAATGAACAGACTCACAGGTATTTGTGCAATCTCTGTTTTATATTCTTTAAAAATACTTTTAGTTTTTATTTAATGTATATGAATATATTGCCTGCATGCATATAAGTGCACCCATGTTGTGCAATGCCTGTGGAAGTCTGAAGTGGGCCTTGGATCCCCTGGAACTGGAGTTATGGGCACTTGTTAACTGCCATGTGGGTGCCGGGAATCAAATCCATATCTTATGCAAGAGCAGCCAATGCTGTTAACTGCTAGGCATTCTCCAGCCCAATCTATTCTTTCCTAAGAAAACAGCCTGTAATAGAATTACTTGGTAGCTGGGAGGTGTCCAATACATACTGCAAATATGACATGTCTGCAGAAGGATGATCAATATACTCCTTACCAGTGTCTTTTCACTTTAGGCTCCAACACTCACTTTGGGTACTCTGTCAAAACCTTTTCCTACTGAATGGGAAAGGAGGTGGTTTTGATCACAATCAAGTCATCAGATTATTCATGCTGACTGGCTAACTTTAAAAAAAATCCCCCTTTTTGGTAACTGTCTAATGTTTTCTGTTCCTTTTGTTTTACTTTAAAATTTAGTAGAAGGCCCCAAATGATTGTCTTAGCTTCTGAAAACATAGCTTCTTGGCAGGATTGCAATGTGCTTATTCAGGAGACCACCAAGGAAAGATGGCTGGAGGGATGACAGTAGAGACCTGAGCAACTCTGAGTCCCCTAAGGAGCTAAGTGTGTACTGGGTCTTCCTGACTGAGCTAGGCAGGACCAGACACTGGCTTACATTGGGCCTCATGTCTCTCTTCAGATCCAGTGACCCAGATGAGCTCAGCTAGGTGTGAAGGTACTCATGACTGAAAGGCAACTTTCTTCCTACCATCTGCAAAGGCATCTGAGCTGATGAGGGGTCTGTGATTGGGGTGATAGGCCTTCCAGTGTCATTCCATACATTCATAGCCCTGTTACAGATCCCATTTCCTAAATGAGACAGCTTAGGTTCAGAGAGAGAAGAGAATGACTGCTGTTTTATTCATCAAGTGGTCAACAATGTGGTCACTGCCTCTCTATAAATTTATGACCAGATCTAAATCCACATTTCTCCTGACAGCATATTGCTACCTTGGTCCCTGTGCTTTCCAGTGAGGACACATGGCATTAGAGGAATATGCCTGTGCTGACAACAGGCCAAATTCTCACTGCAGGACTGTACTTGTCTTACTCCTTACCCAGAGCTGAATTAGCAGAGAAATGGCAACCCTACGACTGTTGCTAAGTGGCTGTTCTAGACAACTGTAGGAGTGAGGCTGTGGGCTCCCTCTGTTCTTCTTTAGCCATCATTTATGACTGCTCAAAGACTTATAAGGGGGAGCTGATGGTAGAGACACGGGGATGGTTGGTAACTCTAACTGCACCACAGATTTGCCATTTAGGGACAAACAGGAAACCAACTCTTCAAAGTAAAGACTACGCCCACTAGAACAGAGTGTGATCTGTGCTACCTTTATACTTTCCTCACTCTCAGGTGACCAGCAATCCTCTAACAGAGCCTACCTTTATACACTCCTCTCTGGCACACTACCTCCAACCAACCTTCCAGTTACCCCCATGGCAGAATTTGTCAATCTGCCTGTTAATTTTAGCAAGTCCAATTTATAGGAAGGATGACACCCCCAAATTTGCTTACAAATCAGTGGTTTAGACTCAGAGTATTCTCTCATAGGAACAGCAGATGGTTTAGAGAAAAGAATGCTTCACCCACACAGATGTTCAGAGCACTCACAAGAATGCTGAGCTTGCCCTAATGGTTTCAGGATCAGTTTAGTATCAAGAATGGGTATGAGAGGGTCTTTGATTTAGGCAAGACAGAGAAATCAGAAAAGGAAACAGGACTTTTCTTTTCGACAGATGGGGATAAGGTTTTGTTAAGAGTAGATGGAGCTGGCATCAGGATGCACTGTCCTACCCCCTTTTCCTCTCCTTTCTGTTCTGTGGCCCTCTTTTAGTACAGAAGTTCTGGCTAGAGGACGAACATTAGATCAGTTACCACCTGTAGAGTTTTGTACACTTCAACTTCTCGACCCAAACAAGAAAGACATGCTGGCACATGCCAAAGATTCCAATGGTCCATCCCACCAGCTCCCAGACACTCACTCATTTCAAAGGAGGGCACTAAACTACCAACTGAAGAAATTTCAAGTTTGGTAGTACAAAGAAAATGTCTGGTTCATGTGCAGCTGGTGGGGGAAAGAGGACCTTCAAGACCCTCTTACAGTGGCTTCAAAGTCCAGCTTTGCAGGCCGCACCCCAGGTATATTCAGCCATGGCATGGGAAGCATCACAACATAGGGTGTTCTTAAGCTCCCAGGTAAATGGACCACTCAAGATATGTCATTCTTCCATCAGATTCCTGGTGTCAATGTCATTATCAGTGGCAATACTAAGTCACCCAAGCATGAAGGTAGAGAACGGACTCAGGCCCACTTGTTAATCTAAAGAGTTCCTGCTACCGCTGGATGCAATTCCCTCACCCTTTCTACTCTCCTGATGCTGGGAAGAAGATCTGGGGTTCAACGGAAGCTAGAAGCTTTCACTTTGGGTCTTCAGAGCCAGAGAAAGTAACAAGAGCCATAGATAACAAAGATCCTTAGGTTTTTCCACTTCTCTGCACAACCCCCAGTAACTTATCTAGGAAACACTTCCTATAGGCTCTACACTGCACATTTCCCAGCAGTGAACTCTAACCCAAGGGAACGAGTGGCTCAGGCAAGGTCACCCATGTCACTGCACTATGAAGTGTCTCTTCCCCAGCTTTTGTGGAGACCAACTAGGGTTATGCCAACTGGTCACCACCACTGCTCAGTGCTGGCATAAAAGAGAAAGAAGCCCTATGTGAACAAGCATCTGTACCCAAGTGGCCTTAGTTTTCCCCTTCCACTGGACTGAACACTGACCACAGAAGCTGGCTACAGCTACCCAAGGCAGTGACTGGCATACATAATCCTAAACAGTGCTTCTAAGTCAGAAAATTTGGTCATGAGAATAGAACATTTCATGTGTAGGAATTTCAGCACGAATTTTATGTGCTAATACAGGTTATTAGACATGTGCTTTCTTTGTAAGTCCTCTGAGACCCCTGCCAAGGGTGGCCACTGTCACTGTGCTGACAGGGACAGTATAGGGAAAACCAGTGCTCTTTGCTTCCTTAAATGAAGAAAGTCAATCTCACAAGAAAGGAAAAGGATGTGCTCAGAGACTCTCCAGTCCACTTTAAAACAAAGACCTGAAGTTCCATGAGGAAGGCCTGCTTAAGTTCCAGCTGCCAAGAGGATCAGTTCAGATCTTCCCACTCTAGGCAGCACAGTCTGAGTCCTTACCTGGGACTGGGGTCGGGGGACTGTCATTTCATTTTCAAATCAAAATATTATCAGCACTGTCTGAGGACAGCTTTAGTCAAAAGCAAAAGTATGTGTATGCACGCACACATGCACATTTTTTAGGTTTTATTTAAAATAAAATATAAAATGCTATCTATATAAATGGAAATATGAACAAATACTCAGAACTCCCCACATCTTAACTAACAATGCCAGTTTTTAAAAAAAGAATTCCCCAACTGTTGGTGCCCCCTGCCTTATAACTCCTAGGCCTCATAGCCAAGCAGCCTCAGGAGGTTAAGGAGAAGTCTGCACACTCACCATTTGATGGTGTACTTGAGGTTCGGCTGACTGACTGTGCTGTCATCTAGGAAGATGGTAGAGCAAGAACTGTACTTCCTTGCTGTTTGGCCTGGAGGATGCTAGGAAACAAGATAATGACAGTTACATAAGCCTCAGAATTCCTCCAAGCAGAATGACTGAGACCAGACAACAAAGGAAACATGTCTTAGCAAGAGCAGTTACCAGAACTACCAACAGGACAGAGCACTGGGCCACAGAATGCTATCTTGTGTTCTTCCAGGCTAAGTTGCTACCATTCCTAGTCCCTACTTCTTCACAGAAGAACACAGATCTGGACATCTGGAACACACTGCTTGCTACTGGTAGACATACAAGGAAGGTGGCACCTTAGTTTTATGTACTAAGATTAAAGTGAAATCTATTGTACCTATTTCTTTTTTTTTTTAAATTTTTTTTTATTATTATTTATCTTTGTATGTGTATGAATGTACTGTCTGCATGCAGGTCTGTGCACCCTTGTCGTGCAATGCCGCGGAGGTCAGAAGAGGGTCTCGGATTCCCCTGGAACTGGAGTTCTCCTGGAATTGGAGTTACAGACAGTTCTTAGCCACCATGTGGGTGCTGGGGATCGAACCCGGGTCCTCTGCAAGAGCATCGGTGCTCTCAACCACTAGGCTATCTCTCCAGTTCCCCCATTTCTTTACATACAAAAATGACTTGATGGCCACAGAAAATTCATCCAGATTAATTACAAATTTCCTGGTTCGTCTGCTTAAATTTCAGCATGGGAAGCTATAACTGGAAGTGTTCCTTTGTTAAGGGCACACTGTAATCTGATGGGGAAGACTGGGGCTTTTGCGTAAATGACTGAGAGATGGCGTATAGGTAACAAGTCTGTGAGCCCTCATAGTTAGTTCTTTCAACGACTATAGGTTTTGAGTACTATGGAGAGCATTTTTTTAATGATTGATTTATTTATTTATTTTTATGTGTACGAATGTTTTGTTTGCATGTAGGTTTGTGCACCTGTGTCGTGCAATGCTGCAGAGGTCAGAAGAGGATGTTGGATTCCCCTGGAATTGGAGTTAAAGACGGTTCTCAGCCGCCATGTGGGTGCTGGGGATCGAACCCAGGTCCTCTGCAAGAGCAGTCGGTGCTCTTAACCGCTAGGCTATCTCTCTAGCCCAAGTACTGTGGAGAGCTTTAACAAGGAGAGTGCTTTCTGAAAGGTAATAAGGAAAACAGAACAGAAATTACTCACTGATGACTGCTAACTGAATGCTTGTCAAATGTTTGGGGAACAAGAGTAGTAGATATCTCTGGATAATTCTTGAGGATATGTTCCTTTATTCCAGTCTCTTCAGGGTGTTTATGAAAGGATATTGGATTTTGCCAAAAACCCTTTCCTTTCACCATTGATTGAGATATAATTTGTCTTTGAGTCCATCTATGTGATGGACTCATTTATTGAGCTCTATATAGTTAACCATCCCCGTATCTCTGTAATGAAGCCATCTCAATCATGGTGTATGGCATATCCAAGTATTTTATTAAGAACTGGTAGATAATTTTTCTCTTTTGTTGCATCCTTTTGTTTGTGGTAAGATGATACTGCTTTTGTAAGAAGTTTGACATCATTCCTATCTTTTTTATCTTATAAATTTTCTATCAATTTGAAATTAATCAAAAGTTGAATTCCTTTACCTTAGTGGATTCTAAAATTTTTACTTAATGTTTTCCTGAGTCTTCTTTCATGTCCTCCAAGAGTACTGTATTGAAACCAGCATATTAGCTGTCTGATAGACTCCTGTTCTATGAAGAACAAGTCTCTTATAGGCAAATGCAAACTTCAGAATTTTTATTTTATTTTTTTTATTTTTGGTCTTTTCAAGACAGGGTCTCCCTGTAGCCCCAGATGTCCTGGAATTCGCTCTGTAGAGCAGGCTGTCCTTGAATTCACAAAGATCTGCCTGCCTCTGCCTCCCAAGTGCTAGGATTAAAGGTGTGCGCCACCATGCCCAGCTAAAGTTCAGAATTTTTAAAATGTCATTTTCCGGACCCTCTCACTTCTTTCCTTCTGCATTTAAGATGAAGAGTATAAATGGCAAAGACTGCATTTTCCAAGGAGTCCCATTCCCACCTCACTCAGAGCCAGTAATCAATATAGCACTGAATAAAGTAAAGACAAAAACAAAACAACAAAAACTAATAAACAACAAAAAAACCCTGAAGTCAGTATTCCCAAAATGAAGTGAACAGAGTATACAAACTGTTTTGAATGCAGACCTGACAAACTAAGCTGAACTTACCTAGTTTCCAATGCCCACATGTCCTGTAATAAATTAACTTGCAGATCATTTTCCTGTCAATGCTTCCTGAGTCACTGCCACCCACTCAAAACAAAATAAAACAAACAAAAACAAAACAAAACAAACAAACAAACAACAAAAAACAGGACTCACACTTCTAGACATTTTCAAAACGGCCAGAACTACAGTCCAATGTTCTTTTTGGTTCCAGGTCCAACTAGTAATGTGACTTTTGCTTAACTAACACATGACTTTTTGGCTGGACAATTTCCTCATTAAGTTTCTAGAAGAATCATCTGTCTCAATGTTGAGGCACATACTTTGAATTTTTGTACATTTATTGCACCATATAATACCCCCATTCAGTTTCCTTCTTTTAAAGTACATTTCCAATGAAGGAGACAGAGAGGCTCTCCTTTCCCCTTCTGGTTCCGTGTCTTGGGTACCTTCTTCCCATCCCTCTCTCTTTTGTTTAACTTCTTTGAGTAATTCACTTCAGGTAGACTGTCACCAGGAAGCAGAATGCTGTCATAGAAAAATTAGGCCAACTTGAAAGGTTCGAGTTTTCTCTATGTTATGTTTCAAGGAGATTCAAGACTGTAATTTTCCATAATGTTTTAATTTATAATCAGAGATTTTTCACATTTTAATTAAAAGATTTACTGAAGAAGCTAACCATAAAGAAAATAGGTGAAACTGCAGTGCATTTTACATAAACCACAACATTTAAATACAGACCTTTATACAAGGGTATAAAAAATCTTTCATGATTAACTATTTTTCATTCTAATTAGATCTAAAACAGTGATACTGATTAGAATAATATTTTACAAATATTTTATGTATGCCTGCATGTAAGTGCATTTGTATTGTGCAGTGACTGCAGAGGTCAGAAGAGTGTGTTGGAACAAGGGTTAAGGACAGTTAACTCCCATGCAGGTGTTGGGTCTTCTGCACAGCAGTCAGTGCTCTGAGCCATCTCTCCAGCCCCAGAATATTACGGTTTTCAATTCACTTGATTTAACTTGTTGTGGGACTCCCAGATTATTTTATTCCCTAATGGTTTCAAGCTTGTGTAATAATCTTGATATGTTTTATAGGATTCTGCTGTGAAACCATCTGGGCCTGGGCTTTTTTTAGTTGGGAGGTTTCTTATTACATCTTCCATTTCTTCACATATTATGGGTCTGTTTAAGCTGTCAATCTCTTCTTGGTTGAGCTTTGGTGATTCCCAGGATTTCAGATATTCATCCATTTCTCCCAGGTTTTCAAACTTAGTAGAGTATAGGTTTTTGAACTATTCCCGTATGATTGGATCTTTTCATTGTCTGTTGTGACATTTCCCCTTTCATTGCGGATTCTATTGACTTAGATTTGTTCGTTCTTTCTTTTGGTAAACTGGGCTAGAGGTCTATTTATCTTGTTTATTCTCTCAAAGAACTGAACTTTTGGATTTGTTGATTTTTTTTTTTTGTATTGTTTTGTTTCTATTTCATTGATTTCTGCTCTGATTTTTGTTATTTCTTCTTGTCTGTTGCGTTTAGGGTTCATCTGTTGCTGTCTCTCAAGTGTTTTTAGCTGCAGTGTTAGATCGTTTACTTGTGCTCCTTCTGTTTTTCTAATGTAGGCACCCTGGGCTATAAACTTACCTCTTAGGACTGCTTTTAAAGTATCCCATAGGTTTTGTTGTATTGTATTATCATTATCATTCGGTTCCAGGAATGCTTTTATTTCTTTCTTCCTTGACCCAGTCATTATTCAGGAGTGTGTTGTTTAGTCTCCATGTGTTCTTGTAGATAGTAGGGCTTATCCTGATGTTGATATTGAGCTTTATTGTACTGTGTGATAGAATGCATGAAATTATTTCAATCTTTTTGTATTTGTGGAGGTTTTTTTCTGTGTCCCAATATGTGGTCGATTTTGGAGAATGTTCCATAGGGTCCTGAGTACAAAGTGTATTCTCTGGTATTAGGGTGGAATATTTGGTAGATGTCTGTGAGGTCCATTTGGTGTATCATATCATTCAGTTCAGGTCTCTCTGTTTATTTTTTGTCCGGTTGACCAGTCCGAAGGGCTCAGTGGGGTATTGAAGTACCCTATTATGAGTGTGCTGGGGTTAATCTGTGCATTGAAGTCCTGGGGAATTGTCTTTATAAAGTTTGGTGCACCAGAGTTTGGTGTATATATATTGATGATTGTGAAATCTTCTTGGTCAATTGTTCCTTTGATAAAAATGTAATGGTCTTCTTTGTCTCTTCTGATTTCTTTTACTTTGAAGTCTATTTTGTCTGATATTAAAATAGCAACACCTGCTTTCTTTTTGGTACCATTTGCTTGGAATATATTTTTCCATCCTTTCACTTTAAGGTGGTGCCTATCCTTGAGGGTAAAATGGGTTTCTTGTAGACAGCATATAGATGGGTTCTGTTTCCTAATCCAATCTCCCAGTCTATGTCTTTTGATTGGGGAGTTTAGTCCATTAATATTTAAAGTTATAACTGAAAGATGTGTGTTGCTTCCTTTCACCTTATTATCCATTTGCGTTTTTGGTCTAGGTTTCTACTTCTGCAGTTATGCTTTTATTAATTTCTCTTTCTAGGTGCCTGAGGATAGTTGCTCCTTTCCTCTGTCCTTTTAATTGCTTCAAGTATTCTCTGAAGGGTTGGTTTTCTGGACATGTATTCTATTATCTTATTTATGTCATGGAAGATTTTTCTCTCTGCTTCAACTATAACTGATATTTTTGCTGGGTATAGTAACCTGGGTTGGCATCTCTAGACCTTTAACACCAGGAATGCTTTGCTCCAAGTTCTTCTTGCTTTCATAGTTTACACTGAGAAGTCAGCTGTAATTCTGATGGGTTTCCCCTTATATGTAACTTGTTCTCTTGTGGCTTTCAGAATTTTATCTTTGTTTTGGGCATCTAGCATTTTAACTATGATATGGTGTAGGGAGTTTCTTTTCTGATCTTGTCTGTGTGGAGTTCTATGTGCTTCTTGTATTTGTATGGGTTTGTCTTTTTTTACTTTGGGGAAATTTTCATCTATTATTCTGCTGAAGATCTGATCAATACCATTCTCTTGGGATTCTTCTCCTTCCTCTATTCCTATGATGCGGAGGTTTGATCTTTTCATAGTGTCCCACAATTCCTGGTTGTTCCACTTTTGTGTATTTTAAAAATTTTCAAAATCTTTGAGGTTTTTAGTTGTTCTGTGTTATCTTCCAGGTCTGATATTCTTTGTTCTGCTTCCTCCATTCTGCTTCTGAGGCTTTTTCCATTCCTTTCCTCTTGATTGGATGAGTGTTCAATTTCCTTTTTCATTTCATCTTGTGATTTCTTTAGTATTTCCACTTCCTTTTGGGAAGGTTTGCTTTGCTTGCCTCCTTCAGATGCCTTCATTGTTTGTTTGATTGATTTGTTTTTCTACTTGTTTATGGAGTGTTGAATTGTCTAAGTTTTAGGCTTTCTATTGAAGTTTAACTCACTCTTCCTTTCTGTTCTGAAGGATCTACAAAGAATCCACTTGGACACTCCCTCAGCAATCCAGCTGGGGGTGGGGTGGGGGTATGCCTCGCTTGGCCCGCTCCCTGGTACTCTGTGCTTCAGGTGGTCCTGGGAAATCCCTGATCTAAGCTCTATGCCCTCTGTGTAATAAATCTTTACAATTATCAGTCTTTTAATTTTTTAACTCCTCTTGATCATTCTTAGTCAGTTAAACACCCAACCACTCAGGTTCCATTCTTTTTAAAAATATTTTATTTATTTTTATCTTATGCATATGAGTATGTAAGTGCACCTGTGTTGTACAATGCCTACAGAGTCCAGAAGAGGACATCAGATCCCCTGAAACAAGAGTTAAGGGCAGTTGTTAGCTGCTATGTGGGTGCTGGAAACCTAATCCAGTTCTTCTGTAAGAGCATTCTGTGCTCTTAACCACTGTCCCTTCTCTCTAGCCCCTGGGATTCCATTCTTAGAAGAGATACTCCAGGTCAAAGTGTCTTTCCACTTGATGATATGTGCTATTTCGCTCTACCTTTTCATTTAGAGAAGGTTACTTCCCCTGTTGTGGTAGTTAACATGGATTTTCAACCTGACTGTATCTAGAATCACCTAGGAGACAAGCCTCTGTGCATGTCTACAAGATTCTCAAGATTGAGTTAACTAAAGTGAAAAGACTCACCTTGAATGTGGGTAGTACCATCCATGGGGGTCCCAGACTACATAAAAAAGAAAAAGTGAGCCAGGTATGGTGGTGGATACCTTTAATTCCAGCACTCCAGGGGTGGGCGGGCCAAAGGCAGGGGGATCTTTTTTGAGTTCAAGGCTAGCTTGGTCTACATAGTGAGTTCCAGGCCAGGGATACACTGTGAGACCCTGTCTTGGAAGGGAGGGAGGGAGGGAGGGAGGGAGGGATAGATCAGCATTCTCTGTGCAGATGCAATGCAACCAGCTGCCCAAGCTCCTACTGCCACGCCTTCCCAACCATGAGGACTGTATCTTCAAACTATGAACCAAATAAACCTTTCTTATGCGGCTTTTGTATTTGATCACAGCGATGAGAATAACTAATATACCTGTTGTTACTACTACCTTGCTAGGAATAGAAACCTCACTCATTTCTCTTCATTGGCTTATCTTTATCTACTGCTTTAATTTCTCTTGAAAAAAGATTATAGATTACTTGAACAATATATACTATATAGGTTCTTCAGAAACTCACAGGAGAAATAAAATAAATAATAAAAGACACAGGATACATGTTGTACCAGAATTAAAGAATAAACTAAAAAAAAACAAAAAAATTAAAAAAAGAATAAACTGAAATTTTTACTTAGGATCCGCATTCAGAACTGAATTCTACAGACTGGCTCTACTGTTTACTTGCTTGAGTTCTTTGTGCCTCAGTGTTTTCCCATCAATAGAAAGGGGCTGAATGACTATGGAGCTGGCTTGGAGACTGTCCACTGTATGTGCATGGCAGATGGTTCCAATGTTACCACTCCCCACCTCCTCCTCCTGTTATTATAGCCAAGTTACACTGAAAATCACAGTTGGTGTACTGCCCTAATGGAGTACCACAGGATTGAACAGCATTTGGCTTTCCAGCAGAAGCAGAACTCATTTGCAGGTAGGTCTGTGAACAGAGTTCACATGTTCTAGGGACACGTGAGTCTTAACATAGAGCTATCTTCATTCAGGAACAAGTAAAAGTGAGAGACCACAACATCTGTGTGGTTTACTGTGGCAGCTAGGCAATTACATAGCATTCTGTGAAGGTACGCCCACAGCTATATGATGACCCATGGCTACTGACTCAGTGGGAGGTAGGTGCCAGGACTGCACAGGACACAAGAGAACATACATAAAAAAACACATATGTGGATTAGAGCTGTGAGAGCATACTTGTCCATTAGCCACTATCAGGAGTGGCCTGGACAAGCAAACCCTTCCTCACATGCCCTTAATGGAGCTCTGTGACCTTTCAGGGGCCTGGCTGCAGTCTCAGCTCTTCAGCCTGAGGATAGCAGAGCAGTTAGGTGTACCCCACAGGTCAATAAACTTGGCTTTGGTCACTCACTTTTCTATATTCAGGTACACGTTTCCCTAAAACACAGACACACACCCCCCCCATAGCTGTTTTCATCACTGTTTCCTCACGCCATACACTGTTATCTCACAGGTGCTTTACACACTCAATGCTTTGAAACTGAGATGGTCAGAAGGTGCTTTAGAAACAGGATAGAAGTGCTACTGGTGAGATAGGCTCAGTGTGTAGAGGTTCTATGTGCACAACCCAGGTTCGATTCCTAGATCTTACAAAGTAGCAGGAGGGCTGACTACTGAGATACACTCCCTTACCTCCTCACACACCATGGCAGATATGCCCTTGTGTTTATATGCACATACACAAGCAAGAGAAATTAAAAAAATAAAACAAAAGTTTATAGGAACTAGGGACTCTCAGAACATACATATATGCTGGCACTGTAAAGAGGAAGCAGCAGTTTCCTGCTGGCCCAGCAAGGAACACTCTTCAGTGTTACTAGCCCATTTTGAGAATTCCTGTAGATTTTTGCTGAGCAGGAACACAACATTATCACCTTAGAGTTCTTTATTAATACATAGGTTTGAGCCACTGCATACTAAGGACTCTCCTCTGGTAGTACCAGGTGGCCCTGTGACCACGGTAGGCAGCCTCTGCCCCCACCTGCCATCACCCCAAAGCCTTGCGACCACAGTAGACAGCCTCTGCCCCCACCCCAAAGCCCCAACACATTTTCTGTCACTGGCAGGAACATGTAGGTCACTCCCTGTTACCCTCAACCCAAAAGACACCCCCAAAAACCTGTCTCCCTGCTAGAAGCAATACTCAGAGACTCCCCCCACCCCATACCACCACGCCAAACAGAGACAACAAGGATCCTAAGACCTCAAACCCAGTTAGAGACCTCCAACCTGGCCTCCACTCTACTGACCTGAGGTCTGTTAGGTCTGGGTTTCCCAGAATCCCAAGGGAAACACAGATGTCTACTTCCTTCAGAAGCTGTCAATCTATGACCCCCTGCCCTTTACCTGAGGTCCTGACCAAGGGGTACAAAAGGGTGTGCTTCAGGCGCCATCTTGCTGGCTGACACACAACGTGCCAACAGGTAGTCAGTCCTGGCAATTCCTGAAGTAAATATGTTCCTGGAGTAAGCCTGGTGTGTCTGTCTTTTTATCTGGGGTTTGTGCTAGCATAGATCTAACAAGGTAAACATCCCATTCTCCCCTTGAACCTCAGGGAGCATTCCTTATTCCCACTCTGACCCCAGTACTTGCCACAAAAGACCACCTGTAGAACTGTGTCAGCCTTCCAGAGATTTTTAAAGGTTGTCAGTGAGAACCTAACTACAGAAACTTTGCTCTTGGGGTCAGCAGTTGACATATCCTTAGCTGTGCAGGGAACATATCTGCTAGCACATTCACACATCAACACAGAGATATCACAAGACTGAACACTAAGTACCATTTAGCTAGTCTACAACCTGACAAGCTGAGGTAAAAGCAAACAAAGATCCAAACACCTCCTCAACAGAGGTGAAAGCAGGAATCCACACAAACAGAACAGCCAAAGCAAATCTGAGGAACACAAGGAGAGCTAGAGGTGTCAACACTCCTGGTTTCAAATCTATTACGGAGCTACGGGAATAAAAAGCATGGTATTGGCATAAAAGCATACTTTTATCAGTTGAATAGAAATGAGGACCCAGATTCAAGTCCATGCACTTATGGCCACATGATTTTTTACAAAGGACCCCAAAACACACCCTGGAGGGAAAAAAACAATGTTTAACACTTGGTGCTATGAAACTGGTTAGTGACATGTAGAAGAATGAAACAGATCGCTATCTCTCAACATGCACAAAACTCAACTCCAAATGGATCAAGGACCTCAACATAAGATGTAATATCCTGACTATGATAGAGGGGAAATGGGAAATATGCCTGAACTTACAGGCATAGGAAGACTTTCTGAATATAGCACAGGCATTCAGTCCAACAACAGCTGACAAATGAGACCTCATGAAACTGAAAAGCTTCTATCGAACAAAACACACACATCTGAGTGAAGAGGCAACCTAAAGAAAAAATATCTTTACCAGTTATACCTCTCACAGAGGGTGGTTATTTAGAATATGCAAAGAACTCAAAAACCCTAAAGAATCCAATTAAAAATTGGGACAAATACCAAAACAGAGGTCTCAAAAGATGAAATGCAAATAGCTAACAAATATGTTTTTAAATTTTCAACATTTTTAACCATCAGGGAAAAGCAAATTAAAACTTTGAGATTTCATCTTATCCCAGGCAGAATCGCTAAAGGCCAAAAAACAAATGATGCCAAACACAGTTGAGGATTTGGGGAAAGGAGGCCACTTACTGCTGCTGGGATTGCAAACTGCTGCAGCCACTATGGAAATCAGTGTGGAGATTCCTCAAAAAGCTGGACATAGCTCTAAAAAAAGCTAGAAATAGATCTATCACATGATCCAGCTATACCCAAATACCCAAAGGATACTAACCCATCCATGTTCATTGCTGCTCTATTTACAATAGCCAGGAAATATAAAGAACCTAGATGTCTTTCCATTGATGAATGGATAATGAAATTGTGCTGCATTTACACAATGGAATATTATTCTGGTTAAAAAAAACAAAATTATGAACTTTGCAGGTAAATGGATACAAACAGAAACAATCATCCTGAGGTGAGGTAACCTAGCCTGGTAAAGACAAATGCACTGCTGTCTCTCAATACCAGCTTTGAATCCTTAAGTATGCATGTTTCAACTGGAAAATACATATAGGTCAGGAAACTAGTAAGGGGCCATGGGGGGGGGGCTTCATGGAATAAAAGATAAAATGCAGTGATATGAAGGAAAGAAAAAGGGAATAATAAAGTAGGAGAGGTTAAATAACACACACCAAAGGCCTTTAGAAAAAGGCATATGGGGGCTGGAGAGATGGCTTAGCAGTTAAGAGCACTGACTGCTCTTACAGAGGACCCGAGTTCAATTCCCAGAACCACATGGTGTCTAAGAACCATCCTTAACTCCAGTTCCAGGGGAATCTGACACCCTCTTCTGACCTCCAAGGCATTTCATAACACGGGTGCACTAACATGCATGAAGGGAATACACTCACACACATGAAATATTTAAAAAAAGGCATATGGAAACCTATTACTACAGAACCGTCTTATATACATACACAATATATAGAGAGATTAAATAGCACTGTCTTATAATGGGGGTGGGGGGCAGCGGAGGAGGTATTGCTAACCCTGTCTCGAAAAGACCAAAAAAAAAAAAAAGAAACCATACAACAATGAGAAATCAAGTTGCTACTAACCTCAAAGTTTCATCTCTATCTTTATATCTTTATCATATCATATCTATCTTTATCGGGTGCTGGAAGGTGATAAACATGCTACCAAAAGAGAAAAGGAATCATCAACCTTACCTAGCTGTAAGCCCTGTAGGCTACAAAAACAAGTGGGCTGGCAAGATATGCCCACTAGTGCATGAATGTTATACATGAGTAACCAAGCACTTTCTGATTGGACTTAAGGACTGCTTCGCAATATTGAGCCGGTGCATGGCACTAATCTCTAGCATAGGAACCTGTGCCTAGACAGGACACAGGCCACAGGGGAGAACCTACTACTATTTTCTGCTAAATGGACATAGTATTAAACTGGCTACTAATGACATTGTTATATTCTACAGATTAATGCATCTGTCAAATCTTACAAGAGAAGCTTCTTCTTGCAGCAGATTAAAGTTATCATAGAGACTCACAACTTGTCAGTGTGTAGAGAAGAGAGTGCAGAATGTTTAGCCTTGAGTGGGACACAAATGCTAAATCCTGTCACCCAAGGCTAAGGGATTACTGCAGAAGAGGGGGCAGGAAAGACGGAAGAGCTAGAAGTGATGCATGACTCCAAGTAAACTGTTTTCTAGACAGAAGGGCAGTTATCCATATGAATTCACTGCAACTGGGACAGCATGCACATGATCTATGTAAGCTCAGGCCAGATAAATTCCCAGGAGAGAGTAGGGGAGGTTGGTAAGAAGCCTTAATCCTGAGAAACTTTTGGCAACTGATAGATAGCTCCTGGGAGAGGAAGAGTCACTTTTCTTTAAGAGCGTGACAATGGATAGGTTGACCAGGTTCCAGGGGATGGACCCACATCGAAGGGCATTTGGGGGACACAAATTTGACTCAGCTGGTCTTGAGTGAAATTTGGAAGGGGTCAGTAATGGGGGTGTGTGCAGATAGGGTAGGGGACCTCAATAGGATCAAAATACAGTGTATGATATTCTCAAAGATTCGATGTAATTATCTTAAGAAATACATAGATTTACTGTCAAGTACTTGAAGATCTCTAAGTACAGAAATTCAGTCTAAGAATCTTGAGACAAACCGTACTGTTGTTTTTATCTTTGTGAGACAGGGTCTCCCTGTAGACCTATTGTATACATGGGTATCCCCACTAGCCTACTGTGAGTGGTAGCATACCTAGGGTAGGTTAGCCTGGGTTGTGTAAGAAAGTTAGCTCTTGCAGAGGACCCAGGTTCGATCCCCAGCACCCACATGGCGGCCGAGAGCCGTCTGAAACTCCAATTCCAGGAGAACTCCAGTTCCAGGGGAGTCCGACACCCTCTTCTGACCTCCGCGGCATTGCACGTCGGGTGCACAAACTTGCATGCAGACAATACATTCATACACATACGGAAATAAATAAAATAAAAAAAAAAAGAAAGTTAGCTGAGCAACCCAGGGGGAACAAGCCAGGAGAAACAAGCCAGTAAGCAGCATTGCTCTGCTTCTGCATCCAAGTTCCTACCCCGAGTTCCTTCAAAGATGGACTATACATATAATCCAAATAAACCCCTTCCTCCCAAATTCCTTTTGGTTATGGTCTTTCTTTCACCACCCCCCTTTTTTTGTTGTTTATTTATTGAGACAGGGTTATTTATTTATTTATTTATTTATTGAGACAAGGTTATTTATTTATTGAAGCAGGGCTATTTATTTATTTATTTATTTATTTATTTATTTATTTAGACAGGGTCTTCCTGTAGCCCCAGATGGCCTGGAACTCACTATGTAGACCAGGCTGACCTTGAACTTACAAAGAATCACTTGTCTCTGCTGCCCCAGCGCTGGGATTAAAGGAGTGCACTGGCATGCCCCATGGTCATGGAGTTTCATTCACAGCAGCAGGGACCAAACTAGGGCATCTAACTTATCATTCCTTGCCTTTAGAGACAGTTTTCTTTCTTAAAGAACAAGAAACGTGTTCAGAAGGAAGAGAAGGGTAGTTATACCTGGTCCGAGTATGAAGTTTACCAAGGAGGGTGGGGAGGGAGCTGGATGATGCAGCTGACTTTATAAAATGCTTCCTGTCTAACCAGTGTTGTAAGAGACACACTTGCACAGAATGGGAAAGGAACTAAAGGGAAAGTCTGAAAAGCTTTTGAAATTAAATGGCTTTGTTTACACCTTCCCACAACCAGTTTTTGACAAACAATGTACAGACTTGACAAACAGCAATTGTGTAGAAGAGAGTGAAGAAGCAGATAGCTGCTTCTGAAAAACAATCATGTGTTCATTCAAATAGGTGTGAGCTACAAAGAAATGGAATTTGGGAGTGACAAGAAAGGAAATGAGTTTAAAAAATCAAAAGTCACAGCTTTGGGTGGACCTGTGTGGTGTGTTCTGTGGCACTGTGGCCTTGTCCAGAGGCATCTTCCCTTTCACAGCAGCCCTAGAGAATCTGGGGCGGGGAGTGAACACAGAGCGATGCCTGGCAAACCAGCATTTCACCACTCCTCACAGTCCTCTAGGCACCACACAACACATGAGCATCTTCACCCACTAAAGACATTGTTACTCAAGCTATATGCCTCACAGTCATCACAAAGACATGGGGAGATAGTTTCACTTACATGGTTAATGAAGAGACTCTTGCGTTTTTCTCTCACTGTGAAAACAAAAGATGTGACAAAAATGTTACATGCCTGCATGTGAACCCCCCCGCAGGTTGCTGAGGAATGGGCTTCTATGTCATAGCCCCTTCCTTTTACCAAGGTACCTAGATGTTCACCTGCCAAATTCAAGTATATAATAATTGCACATATGGAGATCTGAACTTGGTGGACAATACACAACCACATAAACAATAGCACCCTAATAACTACAATGGAGTCAACTGAAGAGATATAGATTTCAATTACCTGAATAAAGTATCAAGTCAATCTCTTGAAATTTATATGCATCCAGTATTTCAAGGTGATTAAAAGGACTACTTTTAATCTAACATTATAAAGATCTGCATTATATATGTGAATTATAAACAGCCACAACAATATCCCTAATAGTATGTCAGGTGATGTAGATAAGAAGTATTCTGTAGTGGAAACCATCTGCTCTCTGTAAGGTGCCTGTAAACAGGCCTGAGGCTTTTATTTTTTTAGAGGAGGAACCAGAGAAGACTTGTAGTTCCTTCCCTCAAAGGAAGACGAGTCTCCCAATATTGAGCACCATTCTGTCAACAAGATTCCTTCTATCCTTACTGTACAGTCTGTTCTGTGCTTCACAGCTGTGACCTTTGGTACTCCTCTCTATGAGAGAACAGAAGGTGCCAGGGAACCCAGAGGCATTTGTTTTTTAATTTTTTTTTTATTTTTTATTAATTTTATTCATTTCTGTATGTGTATGAATGTACTGTCTGCATGCAAGTCTGTGCACCCGTGTCGTGCAACGCCGCGGAGGTCAGAAGAGGGTCTCGGATTCCCCTGGAACTGGAGTTCTCCTGGAATTGGAGTTTCAGACAGCTCTCGGCCGCCATGTGGGTGCTGGGGATCGAACCCGGGTCCTCTGCGAGAGCGTCGGCGCTCCTAACCGCTAGGCCATCTCTCCAGCCCCACCCAGAGGCATTTGTAATTACCTACTGTGACTAGGTTTTATACTGTCCTTCCTGAAGACTAGTTTTTGTGGGTGCACATTAGTCCATCAAATTTCCTTGCAGAGGGTATAAAGGAGACTTCAGCAAGGAGAGGCCATCACCTCAGGGTAGTCTAAAACCTAAATCTAGCTTGTCATTTGACGAGGCATTTCCCCCAGGTTTTTAATCCCAAAGTCCCCTAGCTAACTGGGTGGAGAGTTTTGGAGTTTCCCATCCTTTATTTACAGTTCTAGATTTGTAAGGTAACTCTCCTTTCCTTAGAAATCCTGTCCTTAGTAGCTGGTATGTAGCTGAGTGGCAGAGCACTAGCCCAACACTCAAAAGGCCCCAAGAGAAAAAAAGAAAAGAAAAGAAAAGGGAAGGAGGGGAGGGGGAAGGGGGAGGGGAGGGGGAAGAAAGAGGGAGGGGAGGGGGAGAGAGGGGGAGGGAAGGAGAGAGAAGACAAGAGAAGAGAAAGAAAAAGGAGAAAAGAAAAGAAAGCTGCTATCTTTCCTATCTCATAGATAATTTGAGATACAAAATCAAAGTCTAAACTAAGGATTCGGGTGGGTGGGTACCTAGCCAGAAGCAGTGGAGAACACACCTGCAGGCAGTTACCTACACCTACACTGGTTGGGGAAACAAGCACCATTCCTGGGCCATATGTGATGCCAGACTGATATACTTGGACCACAATGACTATGGAGAAGGGTATGCATTTTTTGACCTAACTCCACTTAAATATCTACACATAAATAGTAACAGAAGAAAAATGAAGGTCTGACTCAAAAAGAGCTTGGTTTTACATATATTCAAAGAGCATGCGTAGGCATATGTATGAACACACACACATACACACACACACACACACACACGTTTTCATTAAAGCAGTTCAATGCAACAATGTGCATGTATCTGGGAACATGGGTATGTATGATGACATATCTGAGGGAGTCTTGGTGATTGGAGGTTAGAGGGTGTGGAAGGAATATACCAGAACTTCAACAAAACCAAGGCTTTCCCAAAAGACAGCAGCATGTCATGTGCTTTGCAGCTTGCTTCTTGGGGAATGAAATTCGAGATTTGGTGCTCTGCTGGGAGGAGTCTCAGGGCCAGTGCCTGCTTCCTCTGGCCTTGCCCCATACCCTTTCCTTGTACTCACTTCACTTCACACCGAGATCTCTTGTAGAGATCACGGCCCTGAGCACAAGAATCTACCTGGAGTTCAATGTTTCCCTCTACTTAATCACTAAACCTGAGGGCTGAGGGTGGTCAGAAGGACCCAACACAGCTTGGCACTCAGAGAAGCATAGGAGAAAGGCACTATGAAGGTTGTGCCCGCCTCCCTCCATTTTCAACTACTCACAAGACCTCTGAGGTAACTTAGTGCCTTAAAATTAAACATTCTTTTCCCTGAGCTAGTTGGGGCAGGACTAAAAAACTACCATGAGGGTGATGAATAAACAAAGACTGACCAAACTACCTAAACCTATTGAAACCATTTTGGCCACTTACCAGCTCTGAAATTCCACATGCTATACTCCTTTATGTGTGAACTTATCATTAAGAATTGGCTTTAGTCACTTTTTTTTTTTTTTTTGCATGTACTGACTCCCAAGCTTTAATCTAGTCTTATGATCTCCGCACTTTTGATTACTTAAACAAAACAAAACAAAAAACTCTGGTGTTCCTAGTTCCTATATAATTGTTTGGACAAGAGTTGCATTTTGCTTTGTTTGGGAAAAAATAAGCAACAAACTGATGGAGATCATAAATCTCAATGTTCTTGGGACAGAACTATAGTGATAACATCATTTAATCCAATCTATGACAGGCTAAGAGGATTTTTATTCGCTATAGCAACAGTATATAATGACTTTAAATGGAAAATGCACTAGAGGCTTATTTTGAGAGCAAAAACATTGTGATATTAAGTCTTCTCCAGATAAACTGGAAAATGAAAAGCACAGTGTGTGCCATTTGAGGAACAAGCAAAATCTCACGAGTAGCTAGGGGACATTCATAAGCCACAGTGTCACAGAACAACTTTTTGGAAAAACTCAGTATCACTCAGTTATTCCTTAGAATTTGTTAACAATCTAAACAAAATTTCATAGCCTGTAAGACGGCTCAGCAGGTAAAGGCATTTGTTACTAAAGCCTGATGACTCCTGAGACCAACATGGTAGAAAGACAAAAGTGACTCCTGCAAATTGTCCTCTGATGCCCAGACACATGTCATGCACAGCATATGGCAGCCACTGCCCAATTCAGCAACCTTCTTTGGCAATGAAGAAGCCCAGGCAGAATGACATGAAGAAACTGATAAGAAAGGTATAGGGTAGGGGCCTGAGGTGGTGATGGTGTGCTGCATCCTGAACCCACCCCTGGCCCTAGTTTCCTGGGGCAGCAGCAGCAATGGCTGAGCAACCTGGAATCTGCGACCCTGAGTCCCACTTGAGCAGAACGATAGTCAAGATGTGATATGAACAGAGCCAAGCTACTCTGCAAAAAAGTTTCTTAGCATACTGGTTATTCCATGTGAAGGACTAGCAGCCACTGAGAGGCAGTCCTGACTGTACAGAATTATAGGACTGTATTGGGAGAAGCAGACCTGACTGAGGAGAAAGCATTGCCAATGAAAATTACAAAAATCTGGCTCACTGGGTATAGTACATACCTTTAATTCTAGCATTCTGGATATAGAAATCAGAGGCAGATGGGTCTCTGTGAGTTCCCAGGCCAGCCTGCAAGTTCCAGCCTACATAGCAAGTTCCAGGCCAGGTAGGGCTACATACTGTGACCCTGCCTTAAAAAAACACAAACAAAAAAAACCCACAAATAGGGTCTGGAGAGATGGCCTAGCGGTTAAGAGTGCTGACTGCTCTTGCAGAGGACCCGGGTTCAATCCCCAGCACCCACATGGTGGCTGAGAACTGTCTTTAACTCCAGTTCCATGGGAATCCGACACCCTCTTCTGACCTCTGTGGCACTGCACGACACGGGTGCACAAACCTAAATGCAGACAGTACATTCATACACATACAAAAATAAATAAAAAAAAAAAACACAAACAAAAATCTAACTCGGGTTTTATTTCCCTGTACATGGGAGAAATGAGGCTTTGGACAACTAAATTAAAGTTCTGCGTTAAGTTTTCATAGAATAAATCTGAGACGATCACACAAATCCTTCAAGCTTCAATAAAGCAATAGATTTAATCATTCGCTAATTCAAAATATAACTGTCAAACTCTGGTTTGGAGAACACACCACAGTTCTGCCTTGCTGAGCTGTAACCTGACAGAAGGTCAAGAATACAATGAGCAGGACACAAAGTGCACTGTAGGAGTCAGCACTGGGCAAGGCCTCCTGGTGAGGTCATTCCCACAAGGCTGCAGGAAGGGGGACTGGATTGCCAGGCAGCTCTGTTCTTATCTAAGCCCAGGTCCTGAGACCTGGGAGATTCTATCATTCAAGTGGAAACTGAAATGAGCAAAGTAGAAGAGACAACAAAGAAAGAAGGAAAATTTCCAAGATGTTCATATTCATGGTACAATCAGGAGAGAGTAGAAGATGCAGAGGGGAGAGGGGAGAGGGGAAAGGGGAAAGGGGAGGAGAGGAGGAGGGGAGAGGGGAGGAGAGGGGAGAGTGGAAAGGGAAGCAGAGGAGGCCAGCAGGACACAGAGGAACTGCCAACCAATCTGATCCCACAGAGGATACCCAGAACACCAGGGGATTTCTACAGAAGCAAAAGAGCTTCAACTGTTTCTCATTATGAAAGAATATACATCCCCATAGTGGAAGATTTGGAAAATGTAAAGCACTATGAGGAAGAAAACTAAAAATGATGAAATTAAAAGATAAATCTTAGAAAACACACAAAAAATACCTTAGCAATCCAAATACTTTGATGCATATATTAAATCTCTTCCCTATTTATAATTGTAGACATGTACACTTTGGTAAATGGGTATTTTTCTCTATGCATGTGCAAATATATGTGCTTACACATAAACATTCCCTTCAGAAACACATCTATTTTTCTACCAGTCTATCAGCATTTTTACTGGCTGCATCTTAATTTTTAAAATAACTATATTAATTCTTTGCCATGTATGTTTTCCTACTTGACTCCATTTTTAGACCATTTTCTCTAGTGCCTTATTTTTTACTATTCTATTTATCATTTTTATTTTATGTGTATAAGTATACTCCCTGCAATGTAAGTGCACCTGTGTATGGAAGTCAGAAGAGGGCAGTGGAGTATTCTGAAATGGAGTTATGGATGGCTAGCTGCCACGTGGGTGCTGGGAACTGAATCCAGCTCCTCTACAAGTACAGCTAATGCTCTTAACTCCTGAGCCATCTCTTCAGTCCACCTTTTTATTTTTTTGAAACAAGGCCTCACTATGCAGCCCAGGATGACCTAGACTTACCATCCTCTTGCCTAAGTTCCTGAGTGCCAGGATTAGAGGCATGTACCACTATGTCTGCCTCTCCACTGCTTTCATAGACTTACATGCTTACTTGATGATTCTAATCTTCAACATTAATCTGTACTGCACCTGGATGCTCATGATCTCATTCACACAACTTGTCAAACCCTCCCCTCAAGAATACTATTTGAGCACATGATGGAGGTGAGGCATCTTTTTGCTGTGTCAGGGAGATTCAAGGTGCTGTCAGGTAACACTATTATAAAAGATTGCTGCTGTCTTTCAGACCTGACCTATTCCTTGTTTGCTTCTGAGATAGTGTGAAGTAACTCTTAAATAGCATGCCCAAGACCAATCTATCGATGACATGGAAAACTGGAAGGTGAAAGATGGGTCAAGTAGCTGAATCTAGACATCCTTCACACTCTGCTGTAATCCATCCCCCTCCCTGCTGGACTCTGGTTTATGTTCCTGTGTTCATGCTGTGGGTGACGTAACTCTAAACTAAGACCAGGTGAAATGATGGCAGAGCCCTAGCCCAAGAAGAAACTCAAAGTGGAACAACAGCTGGACTTCAGTAACTAAGAATGTAGCACTGTTTTGAGTACTGTGCTCAGGACTCTGTGGAGTCTGTCCTTCTGAGACTCTGAGGGAGAGAAACCAACTCCACTTGACAGATGAGAAACATTCAGGAACATCAGATGAACCTCATGCACAAGATCATACAGCTACCTAGTGATGGACCTGAGCTTCTAGTTGGGGCATTCTGATTCTAGAAAACTGTGCTTTTTAGTCACTGTTGTCTTCAGAAAATCCTCTCTAGACTTTCAGCTGTTTTTATATGGTGACGTGTCACATTATCAGTTAATTCAGTAGCATGCCCCCCCTCAAGATTTTATGGGACAGGTGATTAACTGCATATATCATATAAGGTAGGTTAATTAACTAGGAAACACAATGATAGGGTTGGACAGTGCTAATGGAGGAGAAGGTGAAGGTACTCAGAATTGGAAACTCATGAGTTATCACTTCTGACCAACAGAACAGAGGGGGCTGTTTGCCAATGGCAGAATGGGCTGTAGTGGAGGGTAGGGATCCCCATCTTGGCTGGGAAAAATCACTAACACCACTCTCTGCTTTGTGTCTGTGCTTACTGATCAGAGTAAGAAAAGCTCACAGTCTGGATCTAATTTGACTGCATCTGACTTGGGACTATGCTGTTTGCTTTGTCCAGACTGAAATAGGCCCAATCACTCAGAGCAGGTCAACGTTTCTGAGAACAGCAGACCACACAGTATGGGAAGAGGGCATCCCTGTGTATTTATCTCAAAGGCATCTCTTGGTCAAGAGACACACCCCAACCCCAAATGTCTTCCTCCTACAGCTCAAGGGGCAATGGTAGAGGAAGATCTGGCCTAAGGGCAGGTTGTCAGACACAATTCAGAACAGAAAAAGAGAAATATAAATGTACTACCTGTGTAGAAAATACCTGTATCCTCCTGCCTCTGAAGAATGTATGTCTCCCTTTTCAAGAAAGCTAAAAATTATGGGAGAAAGAAAAATTGCTACATGAAACAGAAAGCCACTGAAATGTGGTATGACTCTTCTGGATGAAGCAAGTAGCTTTCATCCTTTCATTACTTTTCTTTTCTTTTTGGTCTTTTTGAGACAGGGTCTCCCTGTAGCCCCAGCTGTCCTGGAACTCACTCTGTAGACCAGGCTGGCCTTGAACTCACAAAGATCCACCTGTCTCTGCCTCCCAAGTAGGATTAAAGGCGTGCACCACCACGCCCGGCTTCATTACTTTTCTTTATAACCTTCCTATACTTGATAGCTACAAGTTTAGAAAGAACAAAATGAAGACAGTCTCTCTTCTTAAGCAACAGGCAGTATAAAGGATAAATATACATATCTTTATCCATAAAACAAAATTGACACCTGTAATCTCAGCACTCAGCACTATAGCTGAGGCAGGAAGACCATGAGTTCAAGGGTATCCTGGGATATAAAAGACCTTGTCTCAGAAAGTCAAGCAACCAATTCTGGATGGATCCGGAGATCATAATGTGAAGATAATCAGCACAGAAAGACAAGCGTGGAGTGACCTCTTCATTCAGGGCATGTCAATGGGCTGAATTCACAGAAGTTGAGCACAGAGCAGTGGTTACCAGAGGACAGGCAGGATGTGAGATGGGGACAGAGAGGTTGGTTAACAGTACAAAGACACAGCTGGATAAGAAAGACTTCTTGGTTACACAGGGGTTGATTATGGTTAGTAATATCATTCAAAATAGCTAGAAGAAATGATTTCTAATATTCTCCATACAAAGAAATGGTCACTTGGGCCTGCAAGAAAGTAGTGATCTTCAGCTGAGGGGTTCAGAGCTAAGATGGCTGCAGCTTAGTGTCATAATGGGGCCCTTCCCTGGCATGTGAAGGAGGCAAAGAAAGGCAGCCACTTTGAATTTAGGTTGCATACTCTGCCTACCCTATGTGCAGGTCCTCCTAAAGGAATGGGGGACACTGAAGCCCAGTAATGGCTCCCATCAGGACCATGTCTTCTCGGTAACTGAGAAATCCCACTGACAGACTCCAAGGAAGAAGATCAGGGAGGAGCTGAGGAGGGGATAGGGAGCACGAGCGCTGTTGTGAGGGCATCAGGAGGGGGGTGTCTACTTTATTGTCTCAACGGATCATTTATGATCCAGACAACAATGGCAGGCTTAATTTTTCAGCACCGATTTGTCCCAAGCCAATTGATCAAATGAATAACTAATTTTCTGGCAACCATATCCTTCAAAAATTAAAGTTACCAAGATCATGTTTATAAAAACTCCTCTTTATATATTTTTTTAAATTTAATTTTATTTATTTTTGTATGTGTATGAATGTACTGTCTGCATTCAGGTCTGTGCACCCATGTCATGCAAAGCCGCAGGTCAGAAGAGGATGTCAGATTCCCCTGGAACTGGAGTCAAAGACGGTTCTCAGCTGCCATGTGGGTGCTGGGGGATCGAACCCGGGTCCTTTGCAAGAGCGGCCAGTGCTCTTAATGGCTAGGCCATCTCTCCAGCCCCCCAAATCCTCTTTTAATTATGGATAAAGTCCATTATTAGATGGACTTGTCTTCATAAATGGCTGAAGAAAGGAAGCAGCTGTGGCAGCAAATCCCACAGAAGTGATCAACAGGTGGTAAAGAATGTCCATACTAACTTTAAGCCCAGGGAACAGACTCAATGGAAAGAGCAGAGGGGAACACTTCTGGGAAAGGTTACTTTCATTTGTTTTTTGAGGCTCAAGTATGTCTCTGCATGTGGGGTGGACAGCCCTAGCACTTAAGGAGAAATTGAAGCAATATAAATGGGGCTAGAGAACCAGGAACCTGGATTTCCAGAAGAGGAAGGAGGATAGGATCTGGAGCAAAGGGGAATGGCCACGGGCTATTTCTGGAGTGATCCTTCCTTCCTTAGCTCACTTCCTCTTGCCAGGACAATCAGATGTGTGTCACCCACCCAGAGGCTCTGACATCACAAGAGGGTCTTATGAAGATATCTGAGCCACACTGGTTCTTGAGTTCACAGGAACCCTATCTGGAGCCAGGCAACTTAATGCAATTTTTCCCTCCACTAGTCATTACATGTCTGTAGAAAATCAATCTTGACCCTCATTTTCACTAAACTCCCATCCTCACCCCACTTAACTTTTCCTTCTAATAGCCTACCCTCTCAACACCTTTCCTAGGGAAAAAGGAGTTTTTTTTTTTTTTTTGTACCCAATATATTTAAAACTTCCTTCATAGCTACTTGATGCTTACAATGACTTTTTTTCTCACTCCTGGGAACATTAACTTTTTGTAATTATACCAATATCTTTCAGGGGTCTGCTTGAAGATCATCTATATTATATCAACAATGTATGCCAAAGCTGGCACTTACCCATTACTGAGCCTCTCAACTTTACCTTCTCAATCATGCTTGTCTCCTTTATAGTCTTTTTGGAATCATCACTAAATTAGAGCCAGCAATTCTCTCAGAGGGTAGAACAGGCAGGACTTCCCTTTCACCCAGTTAACAGCCTGCTCACTGGGTTATCATATTCTACTTCTCTGAAGGTATCCTATCAAGATTTGTGAAAACTGGGTTTGTTTATCTTGCCTCTTTTGTAGCCAATGGCCAGGGAACAGTCCGGGACTAAGAAGAAAAATACCCTTAGGAAAAAATTCACCCTACCCCTCCGCCCCCCCCCCCATCTGGAACAGATGGCAAGGATCCCCAGACCTTTGGAATGAGCTAGTTTTTCAGCATGGCAAAAACAAAACAAAACAAAAAAACAAGAAAAAAGACAAAAATCTGCATCTCCATGTCCAGGTTCAACTTCCCTCTAGACTCAAGTGAGACAACAAAGACAGTGAATGGCTTTTATTTAAGGTTTATATTGTTGGTTTTTCTTTTTTTACTTACTGTCTGACTAGCAAACACATTTAATGTTTGAGAGCTTAGGGAAATATCAAGCCTTCAAGGGAAATTTCTGACTCAGAGTATTAACTCCTATTACTGAATGTATGTAGAAACAACTCAGCTAGTTGGCAAAATAAAAACAGCTGTTCCAAATGGAAAATTCTAAACATATAGGTCACTACAAAAGAATAAAGAAGGGAATCACCATTACACAATATACTTCATGGTCACTAAAGGGGGATTTAACTCACACTGAAAATCAAATCTATGGCAATATGAATATTTAGGCTAATCATACTTTTTTTTAAAAGAGGCAAATCCATTAGTTACCTACCATCCGTCTGAGATTTGCTGAGAAATATTGTGCTGGCCCGAGGATGGTCTGAAGGATTGAATTCCATGTTCAAATCTTTAAAGAAAGAAAGAGAAATTAAATAAATAACATTTTGATAATTAGGTAAAGCTATGTTGAATTTTCAATTTCTCAACCTTCAATGGCTAGTACATTCAAGGACTGTCAAACCTAGTTATTATGTTAGTAGATTCCTCTGTACTGCTGAGAACATAACTATTGAGAACTCTGAAAAGCAGCCTGAAATACCACTCACTTTTGCAAAGTTGGCTTTGTAATCCAAAGGCCACCAAAGAGCAGGATACATTATTACATGGATTCTGTGCTGCAAGTGGTTTGTATAACTAAGTCAGGGACATGTCCTTGTCAGAAGTGACTAAAGGAGGTCACCTCTGGTCACTGATTAATATGATCATTCTGAAAGCTGGTATTTGTAAGAAAAACCGCATGCTGGCTACCTGTGCATCTGCTGTAGGCTACGCAGGTATTCTATTTGATCCATACTTCCCAACACTCAGCTCAAACCCACCTCACTCCTGCTGTCCTAAGCCAGGACATTTGGCTTAGCAGCCCCAGCCTTATAATAAACTCCAATGGCCAGAGCTTCTCCATATGCTTCTAAAACTTAGAATTCCACTACAGGAAAAACTCCTCTGTTTAAGTTCAACCATAACAAAACAAGGACCTCATCTGAGATCTCCTGAGGCCAGCGGAGGGTACCAGGGTGCGGGCTGAAGAGCCCCGCCCCCATGCCCCGGCCAACTGGGATTACGATGAGGCATCTGAAGGAGGCAAGCAAAGCAAGCCTTCAACACAGAGGCATTTAGGACTCACATTGGAATACAGGCAAGGAGAAGCACAAATGCCAGGATCATGAAGAAGAGACAACACTGGAAAGGGGCAGGATAATCCCGTGCCAAGCTTTACCAACCCTATGGAAGACTCCTGCAGCAGGATCCCTCTGGGGATGCCCCAGGACACAGACATCAGAAACACAATTGGGAACATATTTAAAGAACTACAAGATTATAAAGAACAAATCAAAGAACTAAGAAAAGAGAATGAGGAACTCAAGAAGGACCTAGAGAGAGAGAATGACAAGCTCCGGAAGGAAGTAGAAACACTGAAAAGATCCCATGCTGAAAAAGATAAAGAAACCAACCAGCAAACCAAAGAGCTACAAGAAAGATCGAGAAGCTCCAAAAAGAAGTAGAAATACTAAAGAAATCAGAAGAGGAAATGAAAAAGGAAATCAAACACTCATCCATTCAAGAGGAAAGGAATGGAAAAAGCCTCAGAAGCAGAATGGAGGAAGCAGAAAAAAGAATATCAGACCTGGAAGATAACACAGAACAACTAAAAACCTCAAGGAAAGATTATGAAAAATTTAAAAATACACAAAAGTGGAACAACCAGGAGCTGTGGGACACTATGAAAAGATCAAACCTCCACATCATAGGAATAGAGGAAGGAGAAGAATCCCAAGAAGAAGGAATTGGATTGGAGGGATCATTCCTCAATGTAATCAAAGCTATATACAGGAAACCCACAGCCAATATCATCCTAAATGGGGAAATGACAGAAACATTCCCTTTCAAGGTAGGAACTCGGCAAGGCTGCCCCTGTCACCACTCCTCTTCAATATAGTGCTTGAAAAACACTTGCTAGAACAATTAAGGCAAGAAAAGAATATTAAAGGAGTACTAATTGGAAAAGAGGAAGTCAAGCTATCCCTATTTGCTGATGATATGAATGTTTTCTTAAGGGATGCTAAAAACCAGAAAACTCCTAGAAACGATTAACAGCTTCAGAAAAGTGGCAGGATACAAAATTAACCTTAAAAAATCAATGGCCTTTCTTTACACCAAGCACAAGCAACTGGAGAAAGAATTCAAAGACACCTTCCCACTCACAATAGCCCCCAAAACAATAAAATACCTAGGAACAAACCTAACCAAAGACACCAAAGACCTCTACAACAAAAATTTTAAACCTTTAAAGAAAGAAATTGAAGAAGACATCAGAAGATGGAAAAACCTCCCATGCTCATGGATTGGGAAAATTAACATTGTAAAAATGTCCATTTTACTGAAACTCTTGTATAGATTTAACGCAATCCCAATCAAAATCCCCAAGAGTTTCTTCACAGGCTTGGAAACAAAAGTTCTTAAATTCATTTGGAAAAACAAAAGACCCCGAATAGCCAAAACAACTCTGAGTGAAAAGAGCTACACAGGGGGGATCTCTATACCAGACTTCAAACTATACTACAGGGCATAGTCATAAAAACAGCCTGGTACTGGCAAAAAAACAGACCTGTTGACCAATGGAACAAAACTGAAGATCCAAATCTGAGCACATACAATTTCAGCCATCTCATATTTGACAAGGGGGTTAATCTGTGCCTTGAGATCCTGGAGAATTATCTTTATAAAGTTTGGTGCACCAGAGTTTGGTGCATTATATATTCATGATTGTGAAATCTTCATGCTTAATTGTTCCTTTTTTTTTTTTTTTAATTTTTTTATTAATTTTATTTATTTCTGTATGTGTATGAATGTACTGTCTGCATGTGGGTTTGCGCACCCGTGTCGTGCAATGCCGCGGAGGTCAGAAGAGTGTCTCGGATTCCCCTGGAACTGGAGTTCTCCTGGAATTGGAGTTTCAGACGGTTCTCAGCCGCCATGTGGGTGCTGGGGATCGAACCCGGGTCCTCTGTAAGAGCGGTCGGCGCTCTTAACCGCTAGGCCATCTCTCCAGCCCCTTAATTGTTCCTTTGTTAAAGATGTAATGGCCCTCTTTGTCTCTTCTGATTAGTTTTACTTTGAAGTCTATTTTGTCTGATATTAAAATAGCAACTCCTGCTTGTTTTTTGGTACTATTTGCTCAGAATATATAATTTTTTCCATCCTTTCACCTTAAGTTGATGCCTATCTTTGAGAATGCGATGGGTTTCTTGTAGATAGCATATAGGTGGGTTCTGTTTCTTAATCCATTCTCCCAGTCTATGTTTTTTGATTGGGGAGTTTAGGCCATTAAAATTTAAGGTTATAATTGAAAGATGTGTGTTGCTTCCTTTCACCTTATTATCCATTTGCATTTTTGGTCTACTTTTACAGTTGTGCTTTTATTAATTTCTCTTTCTAGGTGCCTGGGGATAGTTGCTCCTCGCCTCTGTCCTTTGAATTGCTTCAAGTATTCTCTGGATGACTGGTTTTCTGGACATGTATTCTATCAACTTGTTTATGCCATCAAAGATTTTTCTCTCTCCTTCAACTATAATTGACAATTTTGCTGGGTATAGTAACCTGATTTGGCATCTATAGTCATTTAGCACTGGGAATACATTGCTCCACATTCTTCTTGCTTTCATAGTTTGCACTGGAACAGTCAGCTGTAATTCTGAGGGGGTTTCCCCTTATTTGTAACTTGTTTTTCTCTTGTGGCTTTCAGAATTTTATATTTGTTTTACGTATCTGGCATTTTAACTATGATATAGTGTGGGGAGTTTCTTCTCTGATCTTGTCTAATTTTAGTTTGGTAAAATTTTCATCTATTATTCTAGTGAAGATCTGATGAATACCATTCTCTTGGGATTCTGTTCCTTCCTCTATCCCTATGATGCAGAGGTTTGATCTTTTCATAGTGTCCCACAATTCCTGGTTGTTCCACTTTTGTGTATTTTTAAATTTTTCATAATCTTTACTTGAACTTTTTAGTTCTTCTGTGTTATCTTCCAGGTCTCCATTCTACTTCTGAGGCTTTTTCCTATCCTTTCCTCTTGATTGGATAAGTGTTCGATTTCCGTTTTCATTTCCTCCTGTGATTTCTTTAATATTTCTACTTCCTTTTGGAGCTTCTCAATCTCTTCCTGTAGCTCCTTGCTTTGCTGGTTAGTTTTCTTTTTTATTTCAGCATGGGATCTTCTTAATGTCTCCACTTCCTTTCAGAGTTTTGTCATTCTCTCCCTTTAGGTCCTTCTTGAGTTTCTCATTCTCTCTCCTTAGTTCTCTGGCTTGTTCTTTATATTCTTTGATTTCTTTGAATATGTCTGCAATTGTTCTTCTAAGATCTGTGTCCTGGGTTACCTCTAGGGAGATCTCATTGTAGGAATCTTCTATAGGGTTGATAGAGCTTGGTGTGGAATTATTCTGTATTTTTCCAATGTTGTTCTTTCATTGTGCTTTTGGCATGTTGGTTTCTTTTTGTTTGTATTCTGATGGGAAGCTCAAATGTTTTTTCACTGTGTTGAAGGCTTGCTTTGCTTGCTTCCTTCAGATGCCTTTGTTGTTTTCTCCTTGTTTATGCAGTGTTGACTTGTCTTGGGATTTTAAGTTTTTTTAAGGGGGGGGGTGCTTTTCTGAATTTGAGCACACTTGATCACTTGATGCTTTGTAAACTTTATAGGTTTTCAAATTATTTTAAATTGGCTAGTGGAAGCAGATCTGTGTCCTTATCCCCTTATGGCTGGATGCTTTCCAGCATGTGCTAGTGTTCCCAGGAGCTACAGGGTTTCTCCTCTCTGTTGCAGGGACCCTTTTCTCAAAAATTACTGAAGCTCTGGCATGCAGTCACTCAAAAGAACCTCCATGTCAGCAAGGTCTATGTGCAGTAGTAACTTAGGAGAAACATAACCAACTCAGGGGGACTCCAAGGACCCACTGCAGCTGGCCCTGTGTGTTGTCAGTCTTCTGCTTCCCACAGAGCCACACAGGCAGACTGCAACTCTGCCTTTGCTTCAGGAATTGTTCCACACCTTTCCTATAAAAAATGCAAACCAATGATGAAAAAAAGACGTGGCTAGCATGTCACTTTCGGGGCCATGACGTATTTCTAACTCTGGCCATGATGTTCATTGTGTCTCAGGTGACAGGCCAAGTCTACCTGGATCAGTGACGCAGAGCAAGCTACCTAGAGTTAAGAGGAGACTAAGGCAGAATAGGTTGAGTGACTGTCACAGGAGGGGAGGAGAAGGTAATGATAAGCTTGTGACAGAACTCCAGTCCCTAAGGGGAATTCCTGAGTACAGAGCTCCTGCTAAGCCAAACCTGACCTCAAAACCTGGCTACCCAAGAAGGTCTGGAGCCTGTGACTAAAGATACAGCTTACAGAACAAGTAAAGCCATTACCAGAGGGAGCCTTTCAACCAGAGCTGTTAAGCCAAAACTAACCTCTGATGTTTAGACAAGTAACCTGGCTTGGATTTTTCATGACAGTAGAAAAACAGATTAATAAACAGGGATCCAACCATATAACCTCATTTATAGAACACTGATCTAGATAGACATAACACAAAGAAAGGTGTGTAGGCTCAATTCAAGTTTATGATAGTATTCCCAGATCTTTAACAAAAACATGGTTTTTACAAAACATGATTTTCCATGGTACTCTACCTTCTCACTAAACTGAAAATAGGAAGAGATAACAGCCTCATAAGCCAAGTAAGTAAAGTATTAAGTTTTCATCAAACTTAATACTCTAAAACAACTTAACTTTAAACTACAGCATATGAATGGGGGTGGTGGGGAAAAGAGAGGGTTCAGCTGGTAATCAGGTTGGCCTAAAACTCACTATGTAGTCCACACTGGCCTCAAATTTGCAGTAATCCCCCTGCTATATACTCCTGAGGGCTGGGGTTACAGTGTGAGTCACCATGTTGGGCTTCTATTTCTATTTCATATGCCTTTCTTCACAATTACATTGTGTTTATGAATGTGGCTTGCAGCCAGTCCAGTCCAACCTACATGGTTTACTTTCACATATTTGTTCACTGGATCGATAAGGTGCAGGAAGCCAGCCTCCACACTGAGCTATGAAGTAATGTGGAAGAAACCCCACAGAAAATGACTCGATATGCTCTATAACCTATATTCAGAAAGCAAAAAGTAGGTTGTCCTGGTGTGCAGAGATCATTGGTTTCCTCAGAGAAGCCCAAAAGGTGGGATAGAAATAACATAACTTGACTTGTGGGCGGGAACCGGGGTCGCAGGGGAGACGCCATAACGCGCCAGGCCAGGTACACAGCTCTAGGCGGGGTCTGGCGGGGGGCAGCTGGGAGAGGGTCTCGCTGTGAACCCGTCTACGGGGTCCCCGGCCCAGAGGGACCGCGCT
>VZQC01011193.1:470374-497371 GCA_009823505.1 Rhizomys pruinosus | reverse complement strand
GGGAAAGGGAAATAAGCCTGAACTGAATTGGAAAAAATGTATGAAATGCACAAAGCATCAATAAAAACTAATTTAAAAAAAAAAAAAAAGAAATAACATAACTTGACAACGTAAAAAAACAAAAACAAAAACAAAAACAAAAAAACACCTAGATGTAACTTCTCCTCACCTAGCTTTATGGTCTGAGGCAAGCTAACACTACTCAGGTCTCATTTTTCTCCTAAGGTGGGCTAATCACATTTGATTGAGATCAGAAGTTATTGTTTATAAAGTTGTTGAGCAGGATGCCTGCTGTGGTGTTACTGTTAGCAAAATAATAAATCACTTGGGAGTAGGGGCCTGTTGGGGATTACTTTGAATTAACTGAATGAACTGAGGTAGGCAGACCCACCCATCCCTTCAATGGCTAGAAGCCTGGACTACATTCCTGGGAAAGGGAGCTGAGAACAACAGCATTCATCTCTCTCTGCTTCCTGAATGTGGATGCAATGGGACCAGCTGGTTCAAGCTCCTGTTGCTTTGTCTTCCTCAACCTTGAATTATGACACAGAATAGACCCTTTCTCCCTGTTCTAGTTTGTCTTCCATTGCTGTGACAAAACACTCTGACCGACACCAACTTGGGGAGGACAGGGTTTATTCAGCTTACATCTCCTGGGTCACAGTTCATCACTTAGGGAGCCCAAGGCAGGAACTGAGGGCAGGAACCTGGAAGCAGGAGCTGAAGCACAGGCCATGGAGGAATGCTGTTCACTGGCTTGCTCCCCTGGCTCATGCCCAGCCCACCTTCTTATACTGTACACAACAAACTGCCCAGAGTGGCACCTCTCATTGTGGGCTGGGCCCTCCCACACTGCTTGACAATCAAGACAATACTCCACAGATGTGGCCACAGGCCAACCCAATGGAGCCAATTCCCCAACTGAGGCTCCCTCAACCCAGGTGTGTCAAGTTGACACTAAAGCTATCCAGCACACTCCCCTAAGTTGGTTTTGTCAGAGTATCATATCACAGCAACAGGAAAAGAAACTGAGACATGCACTTTGTGTCCTGCATAGACAGCTAGCAAAATAAGCAGGTAAAGCACTATGCCATAAAATATGTTAAGTGTGGCTCCATTAGGCACCCAGGTTGATGCACTTTACACTTTAGTCCAGACATGAACTCATCCCAGAGTATGGCCTGGAGGCCCACCTGCAGTGTGGTCACATTTTCATAAAGACATATGTATGGGTCACGGGTCACACACAAGGATCCAGGCTGTTGAAGGGGAAAACACAAAAGAACCAAATCAAAGTGTGTTACAGTCCAAAGAGAAGGCTGGAGAGCACCAGAGTGACTGTCCGGCTCAGTGCTACAGAAAAACCTTTCCATACACACATGCTGAGTTTATCTATTCTAACCTCTCTATACACTTCTAATCTCTAAGGGGGACTGATCTGAAATCCACTGCTTGAACTGTAGTGCTCCATATTCCTGACAGACTTTCCCGCCTTTTAACAGACTAAGATAACACAGAAACCAGCCTGTAAGGCAGCAATACTTTAACGAGAAAAGACGAGTGTAAAGAATATCATGGATCTCCAAAGTAGCTTCAGTATCATATCTGTTGTTGTTGAAACCTTTTTCACACACAGGATGAAGCAGGAAGAGTATTGGCTGTTCTACATGTCTCACTGGCAGACTTTTAGGTACTGATTGAATATATATGGTCACACTGCTCTGGTCCATATTCCAGCTCAGATAAAGGTTTTGAAAGTAAATAGTATGCTTCCAAAAAAGTCATTCAACAGCAATCTTCTATGCCAGGCAATTTTCTTCTGTCTTCTCCACATATGTCATAGTAACTATAATCTACCATTGCTCATCTTAACTTTTGAACCTATATCAAGTTTACTTACAGTTTTATGCAGGATGCAAGTAACAAATTAGCACCTAAGGCAGGAGTCATTTCTTATCATATACAGACTGGAAAGCAGAAGAGCAGCAGAGCCTAGAGCCCCGGACAGTAAGACCCAAAGACAATCCTACAAAACCAGCAGGCCTACCTTCTGTTTCCTTTACGCAATGGTTCCTTATCTCAACAAAACAAGGAAACCAAGAGGCCAATCTTCCATTTCCTTCCTCTACACAATGGGCATAAGCTGGTCAGTGAATAAACCATCTGTGATTGTTAATCTTCACTGTCAACCTGATGAGACTTAAAATGGCTTCATAAACACATTTTTGAGCCTAAGAGACTGTCTACAGAGAGGCTTAAGTGAGAAGACCCACTTTGAATGTGGGTAGCACCAGCTGATAGACCAGGGTCTAGACAGTAAGAAACAAAGGAGAAAGTGAGCTGAGCATCAGCACTGATCTTTCTCTGCTTCTTGACTGTGGATATTATGTGACCAGCAGCCTTAAGCTGCCACCATGCCTTCCCCACCATGATGGACTGTATGTCAAATCATGAACCAAAATAAACTCTTCCTTAAATTGTGTTATGTCAGTTATTTTGTCCCAGCCCAAGGAAACTAATAAAGAAAACTGGTACTGGGAAATGGAGCCACTGTTGTAATAAACAAATGATGCCTGTCATTCACCAGTGTAAATGAGACCAAATCAAGAGCTTGGCCCAGCTGGTTTGCTCTGAGTGGATGCCAACAGGCAAGCCCCAGCCCCAGCCCTAGCCCCAGCACTGAACCCACACTGATATTTATAACAAGAACTGCTGCTATGGCAGCCAGCAGCTTGTTCTGTGATAATTAATTCTGAGGCTGTCTCCTCACTCTGGTGCTCTCCAATGCTCTGGACTGTAACACACTTTGAGTTGGTTCTTTTGTGTTTTTGCTGTCAACAGCCTGGATCCCTGCATGTGGATGGGCCTCCAGGTCACATTGTCTGGGATGGTTTCATGTCTGGACTAACATGTATAATCAACCTGGGTGCACGATGGAATCTCATGTATCCTATCTTCTGCTCTACCCTACCCCCTTTCCAGCATACTCGTTTCACTTTTTTCCTTACTGTTTTGTTGTTGTTGTTTCTCCTTCCCTTGCTCCATTAGCCTTCTCTCCCAACTGTCTTACATCCTACTTTACATGGTGGCACATGCCTTTAATCCCAGCACTCAGAGGTAGGGGCAGGCAGACCTCTGTAAGTTCAAGGCCAGCCTGGTCTAAGCCATCACTGCAGCCCTCACTAGGTTTTCTTGTTTTGTTTTGTTTTGTTTGCTTTGATTTTTTATGTCTGCATAACTACTGGTCAAAATGCCATGTGTCCAGACCCCTTACATGTGGACTGACTGCAGAGGTAAAGGAAGGAGTGTGCTCAAATGCCTTCTACCTGCTACCAGGCATCAAGACAGACACAGGGGTGAACTAGAATAATCTCAGATGCAGCTCCTGCTCTCTGGGAGCTTTTCTCCACTGTTTAACTCAAACAAACATATACACATGTATACTCCTTAAGTTAGGCAGAATGCAGTCAGGGTCACAGCAAAGCATGGTGGGCATGCTCTGGGCTCTCTTGGTAGGAGACAGGTAACTCCACAAAACAGTGAGATCTTGGGAGGCCTGCAGAGATGTAGTTTGTATTAGGAGCAGGAACTTGGATGACAGGCCGAGGAGATACACAATGGACAGAGAAAAGCTTACTAGGAGACAGTTACTAAACATATGGGGCTGGATGGCTCAGAAAGAAAAGCCAGTTGAGAAAGTGGTATCAGGGGCTGGAGAGATGGCTCAGTGGTTAAGAGCGCCGGCTGCTCTTGCAGAGGACCTGGGTTCTATTCCCAGTACCTACATGGCGGCTAAAAACCATCTTTAACTCCAGTTCCAGGGGAATCCAACACCCTCTTCTGACCTCCTCAGCACTGTACAACTCGAGTGCACCAACCTACATGCAGACAGTACACTCATACACATAAAAAATAAATAAAAAATTTTTAAAAAGATAAAAAAAAAAGAAAGAAAGTGACATCAGTAGATTAGAGCAGACAGTGAAAATCCCCCAGTGCTAACACAAAGCTATATATTCCTGCAGACACAGAGGAGCAAGCCACTGAGGATAGTTCAGCAGTTTAATCTTGACTCTTAGTATTAGCATTTATAAAGATATCCACTGGATGGGGCTGGACACATGGCTCGGTGGTTAAGAGTACTGGGTGCTCTTGCAGAGGACCAAGGTTTGGTTCCTAGCACTCACATGGCGGCTAACGACTATCCACGGGATGTGAAGCCTTCTTCTAACCTCTGGGGGCACTGCACAACACAGGTGCACTTACATACATGCAGGCAATACACTCAAATGCATAAAATAAAAAATTTTTTCAACAAGTAAATAAAAGATAAGAAAAACTAGCAAGGACCAATCATTATCCCAAATGCAGATAAATTTAAAAAGAGGGAATCTCCTAGCAACCGGGCTCTCTGGGGAGACGAGATGAGGCACTTGTTTGCTTATCTGATGTGTTCTCTCAGTAATTTTACATGCATTGGCTCTCAAACTTGCTCCCTAGCTGTAAAGTCCCACTTTGCCCACAATGTATTAAGAACTGAGCCTAGCCCTCTCCTACTGTGAAGTCCCATAGCCACAGTCCTAAGCCCATCTTCCTCTGCTTTAACAATGTTGCTGCATCACTTTTTCCTTTACAAAGTAGCATTTCACATTCCAGTCTCTTTCTTTCTTTTCTTTTCTCTTTTCTTTTCTTTTCCTTTCCTTCCTTTCTTTTTTCTATTTTATTTATTTATTTTTATTTATATATACTTTTATCAAATCTAGACCCATGCCCCCCATCCCCCCACCCCACCAGAGCTCATGCATTCTGCCAAACATGCTTTTCATCTCTCAGTCTTTCTCAATATTCTCCATGTGGAAGTTGACTGTTTTGAGCAGAAGTTCACTCCAGTCTATTTCTAACATGGGAGCTGACCAGCTCCTACGCCCACGGCTCCAGGCTGTCTCAGTACACCATCAAGCCTATTTGCCCCTCTAGCTCCCTCCACAGCAGCGAGTCTGAATCCTGTTTATCTTTTTAAGATTTTATTTTTAATTATGTGTTATATGTATGTGTGTCGACATGTGGATATATGTATGAGTTTGAGTATGAGTGCCCACAAACGGTACTGGATTTCCTGGAGCTGGAGCTATAGGCAGCTCTGAACTGCCTGACATAGGCACTGGGAAGTACTCATCTCAACACACCAATCAGTATTTGGCAGAGCTCCAGGTAATGTAATATGTGTTCTCAAATGGATTAAAGTAAGCGAACATAAGACCCAAGCTGATAAAATGAGAAAATAACTAAGGAGCATTGGGGGGTGTTCTTTATGTCATATCACTGTGATATCACATTGGTGACACTTTAGAAACCCTTAAAATCAGAATGGTAAAGCAATCAATAATGTCATACAACATTTTGTACTATTTCCCCTGGGCTTCAAGGCCTTTTCTTTTGTTCAAATTTCCCTTTGTTCAAATCTTGCAGCTTGACCTTGCCCAGTGAACCCTACCTACCTCCCAGGCACTGTCCTAGAATATTACACAAATTCCACCCAAAAGACAGTATCTTGGGTATTATCATGATTATTTTCCTTCTAGTCCTCTGTGGGTACTCTCCAGTTCTCCCACCTTTGTGTCACTGTCATTATTTAATCAGGCAGGTCCTGGGTGAGCACCCGCTGAGGCTCTCCTTGTATCCCATACTGTGTCCTTATGGAATAATTCATACCAGATCTAGAAACTGTAGCTAACTGATGTGCTCCGAGACCATAAAAGCATCTCCAAGCTCATGTAGCTACCTTCCAGCTTCCAAGCCAAGGCCACCAAGAACCTCTGCCTGAAGGGAAAGTCATTACACAAGGGATCTCAAGGCCCATGCTATGCTAATGCCCCCTTTCTGTTCTACAAGCATGCAGTAAGGGTCTCCTGTAGCTTTTGTCTTCAATTCCAGGCTATCAGAAATTGTTTAGGCTACACTAGCATATACTTAACTCAGGCAATAATCCCTCCCCTACCTTTTCCCTCTTTAGTCAGTCAGTACACCAGAGAGTGGCCTTAGTATACACTGAGGTTCCTACAAGCAGCAAGGCTACGGCAGAAAAACACTTGCTTTACTAGCCATCTCCCTTTCTCCTTGCCCCCTACAAGGATGTAATTTCTGAAGAAGAGGCCTTTTCCAAGTTGGCATTGCTGATTCCTCAGTACCTGGAACATCGCCTAACTGAAAGCCTTGGTCCACTGGCTAATCTGCATTGTGAACACTAAGCAGCCCTCTCTCTGACTGTCAGTATCTGCTGAATGAAGAATGAATGACTAGCAATCTAATTAAAAATCCTCTTCTATAATGAACAACTGTAGTTCAGAATCTTTGACCAACTCTAGGGAATGAAACAAATTCCAAACAGAGAGCTTGCATGGTTTTGCACTTGAAGGAGACGTTATCCAAGTAGCACAGTATAGATATGCAGCCTCAGATCAGTTAAGGGCTGGGGGACACTGACTGGGTCTGCCAACATTCCTTGTAAAAGATACTTACTCTACAGTGGTCCAGGACGACTACTACTTTTACCTTCTACAGGAAGAGGAAGGAACTGCTTCTAATATCCCCTTAAAACAGAGAACATGTAGTCGGGCATGATGGCGCATGCCTTTAATCCTAGCACTTGGGAGGCAGAGGCAGGTGGATCTTTGTGAGTTCAAGGCCAGCCTGGTCTACAGAGTGAGTTCCAGGACAGCTGGGGATACAAGGAGACCCTGTCTCGAAAAGACAGAAAAAAAACCAAAAAACAAAAAAACAGAGAACATGCATGTCCTACTCTGTAGCAACCCAAACCACAAGTGAAAGGGAAACCACAAAACAAACTACTTAAAGTAATAGGAGAAAGAGAAATTTATAATTTGAGCATGCATCTCATGTAACTAAGTATCTTATAGGGGAGTTTAAAAAATAAAAGCCTGGTCTGTGAGTTCCAGGCCAGCCTGGTCTACATAGTGAATTCTAGGACAGCTGGAGCTTTAAAGAAGTGATCTTGTCTCAAAAAAAGACACAAAAAAAAAAAAAAAAAAAAAAAGCCTGGGTGGGGCTAGTCAGATTGCTCAGTGAGTAAAATCACATGTCTGGGCTGGAGAGATGGCCTAGCGGTTAAGAGCGCTGACTGCTCTTGCAGAGGACCAGGGTTCGATCCCTAGCACCCACGCGGCGGCTGAGAACCGTCTTTAACTCCAGTTTCAGGGGAATCTGACGCCCTCTTCTGAACTCTGCGGCATTGCACAACATGGGTGCACAAACTTACATGCAGACAGTACATTCATACACATACAAAATAAATAAAATTAAAAAAAAAAAAAAAACAACAAACACATGTCACTATGCTCAACAATTCTGATTCCTGGAATTCTTATGGGAGGAGGCGAGAACTGGCTCTATATTTGAGCTGTGGCACAAGCATATACATACATACATACATACATACATACACACACACTAAATATAATAAATGTAATAAAAATGAAAATAAAAGCCTGAGTTCATATGACAGTATATTAAATGTGCAGGCGTGGGGGCACACGCCTTTAATCCTAGCACTCGGGAGGCAAAGGCAGGCGGATCTTTGTGAGTTCAAGGCCAGCCTGGTCTACAGAGTGAGTTCCAGGACAGCTGGGGCTACAGGGAGACCCTGTCTCAAAAAGACCAAAACCAAACAAACAAACAAACAAAAAACAACAAAAACAAAAAACATGAAGACTCTGATAGATTCAGGGTCTGAAGGCATGATTGGGAGGTGAGGCCTGGTCAGAGGAAGTAAGTCAGGGAAAGTTTCTCCATAAGAGTGTGTCTCTCAAATATACCCTCTCTCTGCCTTATTCCAAGCTCAGAGCAATGGTGGCAAGTGAGCACAGACTCCAACCTCTAGAACTGTGTGCCCAAACAAATTCTTCCTCTCTTTTGTGATTTTCTCTGGTATTTTGTCATAGCACATAAAGTCTGATAAGTACTGCTATAGTGCCACAGCAAAGTGCCTTATGTCTGCCATGACTATGAAAGAAAAAGGCCAGATTTTGCCAGGGCAATTTTTAGTAACACCTTCAGGGGGTCACTGAGGTTTCTTGGTTTGCTAACTTAATTAGTAAATAGTGGTAACAAAATATATCAAGCACTATAGACCTGGCATTGTGGTCCTCTCAAGGGAGCAAAAAATGAAGGCAGGGAGCAGACCTCCACTGAACCTTCTGCATGTAATATCAAGTCCAGGGTCATGATACATCCTTAGAAAATGGAAATATGGGGAGACTCGCTAAGGAAATGTTAGGATTAAGAGGACCCCAAGCAAGCTCCACTGAGGCAAGGCCATTAATAGAGGCCTGGCCTTAGAGTATAGGAAGGGAACTCATATTTACTCTGCTAAGTTTAGTGAAATTTTATTTTTAAGAGAACATTTTTCTTGGTAGTCCAAGAAGTATAAGATTATACTGCCTTTTTCTATTTTTAAATTCTAGTCAATTGGTGTAAAAACAGGAAATGTTTTTGTGATGAACTTGCCCTGAGAATTTTGAGTTCATGCCAGCAATGGTTTCATAGGTCAGGAGAAGCACTTTCACTAGAAAAGACCTGGCAGCATGTTCTGTGGATGGGGATGCCCACCCAGAACAGTTTTCAGGTGTAACAGGCCCTCCTGGAGCATCCTGGGCCACGTGTCTTATTCCAGATGCTGGTCTCTGCTGGGCAACCTCCTCACCCTTCTAGAATCTCAAGTGAGGGAAGCTGTGCTGCCTGCCACCCCAGCTTCCACATAAACACACTCACTGCTCTAGTTACTTGGCTGCTGTGGTTACTCTGGCAAAGGTACAATTTGACAGAACAATGAAGGAAGGCTGCTGCCATCTCCAGCTGAGTAATGACCATGGTCTGAGCAGGCAACAGAAACTGGTCCTCCATGATGCATGCTCTGTGCAAACATCAATCTCTACTCTCCTCCTCTCAATTATCCAATGCCTGCTGACCAGCTGAAGGGAATGGGCAAGGGAGGCACCACGGCTCAAAGGACCCAAATGAGAGACCAGTCTTAGGATTGGTTACCTGCTCTGGTCCTAGCCGATATGGAAAACAGCCCGTCAGTGAAACTTTGCGTCCTTCTAATTCTCCCATCAGGTTCCAATGCCACTGTGCAGAATCAGAGGAGTTTAACCTGGTTTGCTCCCCTGTGCCCAGGTAGCTTTGGAGCATTCACAGTTCAGACAAGGTAAAGCTTACCTAGATTTCAGTAAGACTTAACTCAGATGGGCTCAGTCTTTCCCACAGAGCACACAGATTTCCCTTGGGTACTCTCTGTTCTTTGGGACGTCAGCCTGAATGGCTTCTTGGCTGCCAAAGGTAAAGGTTCCTAGACTTGGGAAGAGCTTGGCCACTAAAAGCTGCAGATCCTTTGGCAAGGGGCAAAAGTTCCTCAGCTCTCAGGCTATTCCCACCAACCACAGAAAAAGCAATGGTGACTAGGCAAAAACCCCATAAGCTCCATCAAACTGACCGTTAATATTATTAATGGAAACAGGAAAGCTGAAAGACCTTACGATGTTATGGCAGTTAAGAACTTTGGAGCAGGAAGTGCTGTAAAGCTGGAGACAACGAGACACGGCAGACAAGTCTGTGTCCTAAAGCTGCCACTTTCCTGTTGCCTTTGTGACCTGTAAACCACTTATTTAATTACCACATTATGTATTATTTGCTCATTGCTTACATTTGTCATTTGGGTATAAACGTCTGCCAAAACTCAGTTGGGTGGCTGACTCCTTTATGGAAGGATCCATGCATGTCCCACCTGCAAGCGTGACATAAACTCCCTCTCCTCACTTGACTGGCTTTGGTCTCTTGATTTTTACAAAGTATTTCTGGAGACTCCCAGTGAGATCAAGCCGCTGTATCCCTGGTTGGTAACAGGTGCTGCTCTTCCTGGTCCCTGTAGCCCCCTCAGCCCTAGGATTTCCTTCCAGAAAACCAGAGGGGGCTGCAGAGCCCCACACCAGAGCCACTCACCAGGTAAACTGAGAAATAAACACACATTGAAAGGGTGTCCAGACCAAGTCAGGTAAGGGCCCTCCCAGGAAGCCAGCTTGAGCTGATCCTCTGCAGGAAGTTACATACAAAGTCTTCTTGTGATCCCAAGATGGCACTTGCCTCCAGTCGGGAAGAAAAGGGGACCACAGTTAAAACCTTGATTTGATTCCAAGGTGCTGGCTCCATTTAGGTAAAAAGAGGAATCAGGAAGGGGGCCCAGCATTAAACTTTGATGTGATTCCAAAGTGCTGGCCTCATTTAGGCAAAATACAAGAATCCAGCCAGGAATGTGGACCACAATTAAACTTCGATGTGATTTCAAGGTGCTGGCCCCATCTGGATGGAACAGGAATTTAGTGGCAATAAATGTCTTAAGTTTCAAATGGGTTCCTCCCAATCCAAGTGACAGACCCAGACTGTCCTCCAGGTGATGCTGGACAACTTTCAACTAGGCTCTGGAGGAGATTATGGCACTAAGATGAAACCCTCTAAATTGAGAACTTTCTGTAGCTTGATATCAGGTCACACTGGGGAAGAATACTTGATTACAGATGGAGGCTAGTTGAACCCTAAAACCCAGCCTCATAAGTACCAGAAGAGGAAGAATGGGCACATAGCTACAAGACTATGGGAAAAGGGTCCCCTCTCATCCAGATTTAAAAAGATAAAGTGCTAAAAAAAAAAAAAAAGATAAAGTGCTTACTTGCAAAAGAGCATTCTAATTAAACCCCTTCATTACTGTGTTTTGATGTACCTAGTTTTTGTGTAATTATGTCATGTGTGTCGATGGTAATCATTGTCCATGTGTTTGAGATTCATGTAATTATGTCATATGCCTAAGTTTTCTCCTGTATTGGGATCTCATGCAATTCAGTTATGTATGTCTGTACTTGTCTTATGTTATTTCTGACAAAACAAACTGGCCACTTCAGTTTTCATTCTTTTACAATGCACAGAATGGCATGCCTGATTAAAATGCACATGTGCAGACTTTTAAATATGAGTATCTTGATAATGCATTTAAAGGCCTTATAAATTTGGATACCCTCAACATCTTTAAATTTATTAAACAATGTCTCTAAGTCTATTAAATGTTTCACAAAACTTTTTTTTTTTTTTTTTTTTTTTTTTTTTTTGAGACAAAGGTCTCCCTGTAGCCCTAGCTGGCCTAGAATTCACAGCGACCCTCCTGCTTCTGCCTCCTGAGTGCTGGAATTAAAGGCCTAGCTTCACAAAACTTTTAAGTGCTAATTGTTCCTACAAAACAGTAAGAATCTTATAGTTAGATGCCTTTTGGTTTGGGCTTACTTTCAAGATGGCTGTTTTGAGGTATCTCTTGCTTTGCTTGCTTGCTTTGGAAGTATTTTAGTTTTGTTTTTTTTTTTCCCTTTTTTTTTTTTTTTGGTCTTTTCGAGACAGGGTCTCCCCTGTAGCTCCCAGCTGTCCTGGAACTCACTCTGTAGACCAGGCTGGCCTTGAACTCACAAAGATCCGCCTGCCTCTGCCTCCCCAAGTGCTAGGATTAAAGGCATGCGCCACTGGAAGTATTTTAGTTTCAATGTTCAGTCTGGTTTGTGTTGCTTTAAGATCTCAAAAGGCCTGCAAACAGTTTGAGAAAACTGAACTATAACTGGTTATATGTTTGATTTAACATGTTAACTTATCCTTAGAGCTCTGCATGAATTCTGGGACTGGTCTTTCTGCCTCATCTTTTCCAACGCTTTCTAAGTCCTGTTTCCTGCAGAGGGCCTCTGCACACTGGTAGATGTGGTTTGTTCGGGGTGGGGATTGGCCTAAACCTAGGGAAGCCCTACTGGCAGGGAAGCATTGCTGGCTTGGATGTCTTGCTTTTTTTTCCCCTGAACAATTCTTTTGCCTTTAAACCTCATGCTTAAGTCTGCTTTAAACTGCCTCTTGAGCCAGGCACAGTAGCACACATTTAATTCCAGTACTTAGGAAGCAGAGGTGGATCCTCTTTGAATTCAAGTGTCAGCCTAATCTATATGACCAGTACTGATGACAGCTACAAGAGGGAGACCCTGTCTCAAAGGGCCAAAAAAGAAATAAAAAACTGCCTTTGGTTAACTATTAGTAAAAATTCCTATACAACAATTAAAGCCAGAATCTTGGTCTGGCTTGGGAAGAGGTCTTGTAGCCTGGGAAATTCTGAGCTCCTGGAGTACCCAAGTGGTGGTTGTGATTGTTTCTGAGCTGAGAGACCCATTTGGGGTCTGGTACTTGGGTTGGTTGCTACGCCACATGGCTTCTCATGGGGTGCATTATGGGAGCTGATCCCTAGGATGGCCTGAGTCAGTCTGGTCTCTTGCGTCTGAGGGTGGGGTAGGGCAGCCTGGGAAGGGTATTGGGCTTTGTTGTGTTTCTGCAGTGTGTCTTGTTGGGCACTGGGCAATGATGTGATTTTGAGTATTTCCTCCAGTCTTTCCCTACCTTCTTCCTCACAGTAACAAAAGGCTGGCCTGGGCCTGAGCTGCTGCTGTCACACAGCTGCTCCACTGAGTTGCGAGGCTGGCACGTTTGACCCCTGCTGTGTGCTTGTGTTTTAATCTCTCATAACTTTCTAGGTCCTGTATACTACGGTGGGAGAAGAGTTGCCTGTAGACAACTGTGGGTGAATCATACTCAGGAGACTATTTATTTAGACTCTACTTTATACTTTTGGTATTGTCAATCTTTAAATGAGCTTTAATCTTTATACTGCCTTATTTAGACTAAATACTTGTCCAATTCTTTACCCTCTCCTTTAATAGAATTGTCTGTAATTAAAACTTTTAATCCTTCACTTGTTTTGGTTATACTGTAACTTTTGGTTACGGTTAGCTTTGAGTGTGAATAGGATGTAAAATTCTGGTCTCTAACACTTGTAAATGAATGTGTGTGTGTGTGTGTGGTTTGTGTGTGTGTGTGTGTATACATCTTGTGTGTATGCATATAAAGTACGGTTGGCTTTGAAGAATTCCTTTATATGTACCTATAAAATATTAAGGACCCATCAGAAAACACGATAGATGCTTAAGTTTAACTTCATAAAGTGTCATCGCTGAAATAATTTTTTCAGTAGTTTCATATTTTAGTTTACAAGGAAAATGGAACATTAGATAAAGCCACCTTCCTCCCTCATCATGTCAGATATACTCATTATTTTGGCATTCTCTGGCAGAAATTCTGCTCCTGGATTATTATTTACAGGTATTTCCTGACAGTTAAATAACACCTCAAATCTCTTGAAATTTTAGAGAAACTGAGATTTTTTTTTTTAATGTTTCAAGCCTGGAACATTTTTCTTGAGAAATAGAAATGTATAAGTATAATGCAGAAGGGTTAGAGGTAACAGCTAGTAATGAGAAAGAGTAAGAGGAGAAAGAGGATTCTTCCCTCCCTCCACACTGCAGTCCATGGTCCTGCTTCCAATCACTGTACTTGCAACATAGAGATCTCTCTATTCACCATGGTTCCATCTTCTGGAGACACCTGCTTTTAAAGTCATCATTATAAAATGAGATGCTATTTGTAACTTACAATTTTTCTAAAATCCAAACAAACCCCCTTCCTTTAATTAGGTTGGTAACTATATTCATTTTTCAAATTCTACGTGATTAAATTCATGTAAGAATTATGAATGGAATTAGGTAGGAGGCACTGAGTCTTAAATTTATTTATTTTTTTTAATTTAGAACTTATCTCAGTGAATATGAAATTCTGAAAGTGCTAAGAAGTGAAGACGCTATACACCTAGGCCACACTCCACGACTTTCCCGAGTAGAGCACAGAGCCATAAACAGGCTGAGTAACTTCTTTGGCAGAGGACCCTACTGGGCAAGGGCTGAACAACAGCCTGTATCCTCTCCCCCAAATGCTATGGAGCTGGGCAGAAAAGGGTTGCTAACATCTATAAGACCCCTGCAAACATAATTCCATATAGAAGCTTATACACCTACCCACAGGTTTAACTTCAAAATATCCACAACACCTGCAAAACATTCCCCACTCTTTCACTGAAAGGAGAGGGGTGTGAAGGAAGGCCTTCTTGCATACAATGTGTTCTAGAGTCAGTTAATTTAGAACCACTATCACTTAAATGAAAAAAAGTTACATATTAAGGGGAGTAAAACCATTTCTGTGCCTAGCTGCTATTTCACTGGGTAACACTGCTATTTATTTGATGTGCTAGCATTCTGCAAAGACTTTTGAACCTTATCAGTTTGGCATCTAGCTTCTCAGAGGATAAACAAGTGCTGTACTGCAGAGTCAAGAACCTTAGTTGTTTGCAAAGGTTCACATAGTCCATCATTTCCCCCACCTCCTGTGTAGATCTGCAACCAAACAACGCAAGACTGATCTCTAAAAGAACATCTGAATTTCATGCCGGGCGCGGTGGTGCATGCCTTTATCCTAGCACTTAGGAGGCAGAGACAGGCGGATCTTTGGGAGTTCATAGCCAGCCTGGTCTGAGAGTGAGTTTCCAGGACAAGCTGGGGCTTTAGGAGACCTTGTCTCGAAAAGACCAAAAAAAAAAAAATAATAATAATAATATAATAATAAAAAATAAAAAACTCTGATTAATTTCCAACAAGCTCAATTGTAGCTTAAAAGACAAAGAGATAAAAATATTTAAAAAACAAAAAATAAAAAAAGTAAACAACAAAAATTTTTTTTTTTTTTTTTTGTTTTTTTATTTTTATTTTGTGATTTATTTCGTAGATGTTACTGTCTGCATTGCAGGTTTGTGCACCCGTGTTCGTGGCAATGGTCGCGATGTCAGAGGGCGTTGGATTTCCCCTGGAATGGGAGTTCTCCTGGAATTGGATTACAGACGGTTCTCAGCTTTTTTTTGCTGGTGGTGCTTGGGGATTGAAACCCGGATCTCTGCACAAAGCAGTCGCGCTCTTTAACCACTCGTTTCTCTCTAGCCCCACACAAGTATTTTTAATAGGACTTCTCACTGACTTTTATTATGGGGAGAAAGAATGCAAATCATAGTCATTATAACCTAAAACAGTGACGGGAAGACATCTTACTGGCTCAGTTATTCTCTAGTATCTCAACAAAAAATATGTCTAAGAACAAGAATAAAGCAAAAATGTAGCAGGAGCTTACCTCCTCACTATAAATAACTTACATAGGTCTGAAGCTCCTCCCTGCTCTGAATCTCCTCTGGCATAGCCTTGGGTCCTCTATCTGCAGGCCATCTTCCCTCCTACAGGACCCCAGGTCTCCTACTTCTCACAACTCTCTTCCTTTGACCTTTGTCCATGCTTGTTCAATCGTGGCACTGCAGATCTCAGGCTCCTAAGACAGAGCCACCACAGAAGGAAGAACAGTGTGACCCTCTGGAGTACAACTGCCCCTTCCTGCTGTACCTGGAACCTCATTTCCTGTTCCAGAGACTCTTTCTTATTGCCTCTTCTAATCCAGGCAACTTCTTGCTGATACCTGTTAGAATTAGGGTATAGGGAGGAGCTAGGATACCACCCACTCAGAGGCGTTCCCATTCACTGTACTTCAGTGAGAGTGCTCCCGCAGAGCAACATCCAAAGTTCTGAGTGGAATAAAGAACCACACGACCACCTTGTTGCCTCAAGTATGAGGTCTTAAAAACTTCCCTGCTAGCTCCCCCATCTCCAGAACAGGCTTGTCCCCTCCTTGCCTCTCCTCCGGCGCACTTATCATCTTTTGTCCATCCATGGCCTAAGTCCTCCATCACCATGTCGTAACTCTTCAGTATCCCTCCAGATTAGTTCTCTACACAGCTCTATTAGGGAACTCTGTCTTGAAAATATAAATCTGTATTCTTTTAAAAAAACATGAATGAGGGGAGAAAAATGACACAAACCAGATCCCATTCTGTCAAGTTATCCCCACATCCATCTGTAGATCTCACACACAGATCCTGCATGTTACATACCTGATGCTCTGGCTCACATGCCCAATACATTACGGTACATCACACCCAGTACAGACCTGATGCTGTCCCTCCTGCTCAATATACCATGCTATGTCACAACTCTGTATTGTGAATGTTTCCATTGGTCTGACAAGCCCTTGCTCTGAGTAGGAGCGTAAAATTAATTTATTCCAAGAAAAACCCCAACCTTTCTGGAATGGCCCATCTCACTTCTGAAAGATCCTCTCCTCTTAAAACTTTGAACTTCCAACATTCCCCATCACCCCCTGGGTATGTATGACTATATTTTTCTTAGATAGGGTCCTCTCTCTCCCCTTCCTGGCCTTTCCTCCCCAAATCTTAACTCTATGACAATCGTGGGTTTTTTTGTTTTGGGGGGGGGTTTAGAGAGATGCTCAGTGGGCTAAAGTACTGGTTGTTCTTGTTGAGAACCCAGAGCCGCATTCCCAGCAAAACCCACATGGCAGGTACCAAGCACTAGATGTGTCTAAGGGATCCAACACCCTTCCTCTTCTGGCCTCCAATGAGCATGCATGTACATGGTATACTTCTGGGTGAGCACTCATATACAAAATAAATCTTTTTCCTACAGTAGACCTTCTACTTATCTTTTAGAACTGCTCAAAGTCAAGAAGCTGATACATCACAAAATGAATGTCTCTGCTTGTAGTAGTTCCCATGTTTTCATTAAAAAGCCTCCCTTATATCTCACTGTGGTCCTGATGAACCAATACATGTTAGGGACTTTGCGCACTTTTGTGCACGCAAGCACCTGCAACATAGTAGCTAACAAGTTGTGCGGCCATGGATTGTCCTTTTAATGGTGCACACTATTTTTGCTTGTAACATGAGCCACCATCTTATTAGTCTCCAACTGTTGATTCATACTACACTTATAATCACATCTTCTACATCCACCAAACCAATGAAGTTACAGCCATCAACCTTTATCCAAGGAGGGCCAGGCCACATTTTGGGTCTTGTGGGATATACACTGTCATTGTAACTATTCAATGGTGTTGTAGAACAAAAGTAGTCACATAGATGCACAGGTGTGGCCCTGTTCTATTAAAACCATTCATAAAAGCAGGTACCCAGAACCACCATTTATCATGTAAAAAACTAGTTTTCCCCTAAGAGGTTTGTTCATGCTAGTATTATGGTGGCAAGTCTTCCCCTCTCAGCTCAGTGTGCTTGCTGAGTTGTCACCTGCTACACAGCTGACACCCAATGCCTATTGTCTTTACTCTGAAGTCTAGGAGGGCAACGCTCTGGTCTCTTGGCATTAAGCAGCCAGCTCAGCTAACATGCAGCTTCTGTACTCAAACTTGGTGTCACTTTCTACAGGAAGCCTTTGCCTTAACAATCTTTGAGGGCCTAGTCAAAGCACAGGCACCCCACAGAGCTCCCCTGGACACGAAGGCCCTGTGACCAGTCTATCCCTTGAGTTATAAATAGATACTCTAGTACTATTGCTTTACTCAGACTTCTAAACTATTACTTAACAGTAAGTCCAACTTCTTTAGCCTAAACCTGTAAGTGGAAATGTTCTTTTTACAGCATTAGGTGTCTCTTAAGGAAAATCACAAAGTTCAATTTCCTTTCTACCAGAACACATTTTAAGTCTAAAAAAGAAAAAAAATAAACACGTTTGATTAACTAAAGTAACTTACCAAAATAAGACACACTGGGATTAACCAGTATTAGATTTATGCTAATAACTCTGGCCTTTTCCATGAAAAGTAAGAATCCTTTTCCATGAAAAGTAAGAATCTACATTAAGGCCAAATGCAACCAGAAATTAAGAAAAACAAAGTACACCAGTGCAGACAGATACAACAGAAGAAACTTTGTGGCCTCCAGCTTGGCCACAAACACCCAACATCTGGGAAAGCTCCTGTCTGTCTTGTCACTGTCCCCTCCAAAGTGAATGTACTTTCAAAGAAGCCTGCTTCTGCTTGGCTAACAGCAGTATAAAATAGCTAACTTGTTCTAGGCTTACAATAGCTCTGTTTCTACAACACAGTAAAACAAGGCTGTATTCACAGCAAGTGGTGCAGACACCTGTCAGCACTGCAGACTTCCTGGAACCATTCTAGCTCCTTAAAGGACCCTGCATGATCAGAAGATCTGCAAATATACAACTGCAATACTCTGAGCTGAAGAAAACTGCAAGAATCCCTAAAGCCTCAATCGCCTTGCAATACAATAGGAATAAGAATATCATGAAACAGCTTCATGGAAACACTGCAAGATAAAGCAAAGTATGAAAAGAGAAGCCATATAGCACTGCTGCATGAAATTTAGCTCTGTCTCTGCTAGTATCTGTCGGCATGGGCGAGAGCCCTTTACAGATTAGTTTTGATGAGCACGCTCTCCAAAAAGTAGTTGCGAGTGTGTGTCGGGTGAAGACCAATTAAGGACTGTATTAGTCCCTTAGTCTGTCATGCAACCCTGATCTGTAGGCTAAACTCCATCATTTCTGCTGCTCAGACCAACCCGTATCCTCAAGAAGCAGTGTTTGGGCGCTACTTTTTGTTTTTTTTTTTTTTTTAGCATTGGAAAATGGCTATTCCTCAATTGTTTCTAACACTTCCATGTTTAAAAGGCTCCATACCGCTGGTATGAGTTGTGTCGGAGAAGGTCAAAGCTGAAAAAGACAGGCAGCTTTTTAAAAAAAATGTCTGCTGACCTCAGATCTAGAGTTGAGGACAAAAACAAGACTGGACATGTATGCATGTGTGGGAACTAGTGGGGTATCTCGAGTGGAGAGAACATTCTCTGGGAAACACAGAATATCCATGGTAAGTTATCAAGCAGTATCCAGGAAAAAGGATGTGGAGACTATACCAGGCTGACTCCAGAACAACCCCGCCTTTCCATAGTCACTCTCCTCTAAGTAAAAAGCCTACAGTTCTGTTGTTAAGAAAATTACCAGAGAAACGGAAGCAACTTAGCATTTAGGTTCTCAAAACACACATGAATTCCATTCTTTTTATTCAGACAGGCATGCCATTTATTTAAGTCTCTTGGTCTGCAATACTTAATACCTCCATAATTTCAAAATACTCAAAAGTAAAAAATGTATTTATAAAAACCAACATCTGCTTAAAAATAACAACGGAAGGTACTTTGTTCATTTGAGAATTCTATCTTCACTCACTATCATTAAACCTTTCTTTGCACAAAATTTTAACAACAAGGTATGTACTGATTTGTTTTGGGTTCAATAGAAGTTAACGAAATTCTAATCAAGCTACAGAAAACCTACCAAAATATCTTTATAAGTATTTTACAATACAAAGCAGAGGCTTAAAAGAGAAAGGTCCAAGGTTACCAGCCACAGTAGTTTGAAACCAGATTTGAACACAGAAATTGAGTTCTAAAGAACTTAAAAACTTTAATGTCATTGTATGATGGTTACAGAAAGGTAACAAGTGAAAAAATAAGGTCCATAAAGAAAATTTTAGCTGTCTAAATGAATACGGAATAAACTAATGATACTCTATGTATTTTAAAGTAATTAAGAGTTGGATTCAAAGTGGATACTTGTTTTTTTCTTGGTGTGTATTCCACGTTCCAAGTCATTTTTACAGCTATAAATAGAAGCAAATATTTGCAAGAAATCTGCACAAAAATAATTTGCTGCTTGTAACAACACCACAGTGTACATCTCCCCCTATAATGGAAATAGAAAAATGCATCAGATGGTTGCTAAAAGGCCTTGCAATGTAATGGTAGTTAAGAACTTTGGAACAGGAAAAGCTCTGAGACTGAAGATAGAAATGGGGAGAGGAGGAAAGGACTCTTTCCCTCAGCCCCCTGCGTTACCAAGTCTTGGTTTTCTCAAGGCTGCACATCCCTGTAAACTTTGTGACCACCTGTGAACCACTTACTTAACACATATGTATTACTTGCCTTTTGCCTGCATTAGTCACATAGATATAAAGGCTTCTAAAAACTTGGTGGAGGGGCTGGCTCCTTTATGGAAGGATCCATGTGTCAGTTGCACTAGCTAAAATTAAAACTCCCCTCTCCTCACCTGACTCTGAGCTTTGGTCTCATGTAACACCCTCACAAAATTTCTAGTATAATGTCATTACAAAATGATGGAAGCCTATCAAGAGAAAGCTGAGCCATCTAAGGAGGGCTGGTTATCACATGTTGGTGGACACCAGCATAAAAAACATACTCAAAGCAGATTTTTAATTCAACTGATTCAGTCCAAACAGCTACGGCAGCAACTGTGGATGGTTTAGTATGAAATCTGAATTTAGTTTCAAAGACTAAGTTAAGTGAAAGGAAAACAATGTAATGTGCTTTAGAGAAAAATCTTAATGTCTACCTAGACAGTTTTTTAGAGCAGAAAATAAAAAGGAGAAATGCACAGAAAGCATACATCATAGTTAACTATATGCTTTAAAAGCTTTTTTGGTAGTTTGGCGGTTGCTTAGATCTAGCCCATGGCCTCAAGCATGATGTACTAAGCCTATGATCTACCACAGAACTCCTCTCCCCAACTACTTTCCCTTAAGTGCCAAAGTTCTTTCTTATCACTTAGTACTTACATGAAAAATTCAATATAACAAAATACACACACACACACACACACACACCAATCTTGCTTTTTCCCCTCAAAATGATGACCTAAGAGAACTTTCTCTTCTTGGGCCCCATTCAATCATTAAACCAAACTGACTAATAAATATCCCAGACATATTTTTTAAAGTTAATAACAGTTCTCAGTTTTAATTAAAATTATACCTGTCATTTTCTAATTGCCTTTATGTAGCATGTACCACACTGCTTATACTTAATCCTGCTAAGTGCCTATGACTGCAGTTGTATCACAAGGCAAGGAGAGAGGTTACAAACCTCATCTAAGATAATGGGATCAGTTAAATGTGATCAAGCCAAGCCAGAGCCCAACATCTTATTTTCTAAGCTTAAGACTGTCCTCCAATCCAAGTGTCTATGAAATTATGGCTGGGCATTAGTCAGAAGGCTTGATTCCTGGAATCCACACAGGAGTAAAAAAGAACTGACCCTCCCTTAGTTATTCTCCAAAACCTCCCAATGTGTACTGGGTCACACAGTGGACACAAACAAACAATGAATGAAGCAAATGAACGAAAGAAAGTATGGAGGGGGTTTGGGATGATGAATAAAATAAAATAAAATTAAAAAAAATAAATAAAATCTCATCCTGGAGCAACAAGAAATTGTTCACATGGAAGAATATTTCTAAACAGTAAAGCATCCAGACTAGCAAGAAATCATGAAACATGCTAAGATAACGGGGGTTCTTGGGCAAGTACTACTGTTGACTGTGGTGGACACGGTCTCAACATTCACACTTGTCCTCAAATTCTGCCTCCCTGGCCATTTCATTTGTTGCCAGGATGAACCGGCCTTCATGCATGTTATTACTAGAGCTAAATCCCAAGATATTTTTCTGAGTTTCAACCTTGAATGCTCCTCACTCTCTAGTCTGTAACCTGAGGCAGTGATGTACTCTCCCTCTATGAAGCATGGCTCTTTTCTTATAACATGGAAACATGACATCCATTTCATAAGAAGTCCAGGCCAGTGTGGTGGTGCACACTGTTAGTCCTAGCAGTTGGGGAGGCAGAGGCTGACCAGATCTCTGTAGTTGCAAGGCCACCTGGTCTACAGGTGAGTTCCGAGCATCAGGCTACAAGGGAGACACTTGTCTCAAGAAAGATTTATAAAAAAAAAAAAGTGTCCTTTGTTGTTAGTAGTTGAGTTAAAATTTACTGGTGATATGAGCTGAGGGTGAGACAGATCATTTGCCTAGCACTCAGGAGGGGCCCTTGGTGATCCAAACCAGGGCAGGGACAAAAAGAAACAAAAAACACTTCACGGATGTAGTAGAACATGCTTGGGCAGAAAGTAATTATCTCTGTGCCTATTATGGGAACACACTCAGGGAGAATGCAGTGTCTGTGATTCACACTTAGGCTTGGTTCTATGTAACAGAACAGAACAGAAACCAGTGGCAGGAATGGAAAACAACCAGGATGGGCTGCCAGGATTGGCATTCAGAACAAAGGCAGTAGCTGGCTCAGAGAAGCAGTACTCTCTCACAGGGCTCCTGGTTCATGGAGTGTAGGTAGGAGAATGTCATGTAATAGAGATGAACAGGGCAATAATGACAACAAAGACAAAGAAGACAACAATGACCACCACCACCATCACACTCCCACGAGGGACACAAAATTGAGACCTCACTCGAGAAAAAAACAACTGCCTGTTCTTAATACTAAGTGGAAGCAAAAGAACTCAATGAGGCTCTGACTGAGCAACCAATGATGGCAGAGGATCAGCTCTGTCTCCAGGCTTAGAGCAATACAGAAAGGGTTCCAACAGGCAGGGTACAGTGACGCCTACATCAAGCATGCAACAACAGGTAACAGGGGTTCACTGCAATGGGCCTGTATAAAAACAATCACATTCTGTGAATAATAACCTTGCCAGTTGAGCTGGAGAGATGTCTTAAGAGACACTGGTTTCTCCACATAGCTTACCAGTTGGGGACAAAAAAAAAACAAAAAAGATCACTTTTTTCTCTTTCAGATTATCTGTGTTCATTTTCCCATAACCTGCCAGCATGGTGGCTCACACCACTGTTTTACAGCTCTAGTCCAAGGGATCCCACGCTTCGCGGGTGGTTTTGTTATTCAGAATGGTGCACTTGCATACCGGCAGGCAAATAAGTAATACACATAAAAATAAATAAATAAAAAAAGAATAACCTTACCTATGAACCACCCTATAGCATGGAAAGGTAACTCCAGAGGAGCTGTGAAAAAACTGAAGCAGAGGCCTGGTAATGTTATATCATTGCCAGGCCTGCTGAGGAAATCCTGACAGCCAAGCTTCGAGCAAGCAGCAACTAGCGTCAGTCAGAAGGCAGTGCATCAAATCAAACTGCTGTGTTATTCAGAAATAGATGGACCGGGCGGGGGTGGTGGGTGCCCCCCTTACTTCCCGCACTTGTCCGGCATGAGGATCTCTGTAAAAATTCAAGCGCGCAGGGTCTACCAAAGAGAGCTCCAGGCCAAAGAAATACGCTGGAACTAAGGGAGACCCCTGTCTGAAAAAACAAAAACAACAAAACAAACAAACAAATAAATAAATGTAAAAAAAAAAAAAATTCCTTCACTTGACATACTCTCAAATTTTTGGTTTTAAAATGCGACAGAGCATCTCATTTCATAAAGTGTCCCACATTTCCGGGGCTAGAGTCATAAAAACAGCCTGGTACGGCACAAAAACAAGACCGGTAGACCAATGGAACAAAACTAAGATCCAAACGTGAGCTCATACAATTTCAAGCACCTCATATTCCGCATAGGGGCCAAGAAGACTCAATAGAGGAAGACAGCAAGCTACAGCACATGGTGCTGGAAAATGGATCATCAGTGTAGAAGAAAGTTAAACCCCTACCTCTGCACTGTACAAAAACCAACTCAAATGGATCAAAGACCTCAACGTAAAACCCAAAAGTCTGAAAGGTGAACAGATAGAAGAATTTGTCAGCAACCTAAAAGACATAGGTGTAGGAAAAGACGTTCTAAATCAGACAGCACTGTGCAGGAAATAAGTCAANTGGAGCACAGAAGAGGGTGCCAGATTCCCCTGGAACTGGAGTTAAAGACGGTTTTCAGCTGCCATGTGGGTGCTGGGGATCGAACCCCGGTCCTCTGCAAGAGCAGTCGGTGCTCTTAACCTCTAGGCCATCTCTCCAGCCCCAGCCCCCAAAATATTTTAATGAAATGTCTCCAAACAAAATTTAGACACATTTCGGCCACTTGCAGGACTTTATTTATTTATTTATTTTTTTGTCTTTTTGAGACAGGGTCTCCCTGTAGTCCCAGCTGTCCTGGAACTCACTCTGTAGACCAGGCTGGCCTTGAACTCACAAAGATCCGCCTGCCTCTGCCTCCCAAGTGCTAGGATTAAAGGCATGCGCCACTGGAAGTATTTTAGTTTCAATGTTCAGTCTGGTTTGTGTTGCTTTAAGATCTCAAAAGGCCTGCAAACAGTTTGAGAAAACTGAACTATAACTGGTTATATGTTTGATTTAACATGTTAACTTATCCTTAGAGCTCTGCATGAATTCTGGGACTGGTCTTTCTGCCTCATCTTTTCCAACCTTGTTCTAAGTCCTGTTTCCTGCAGAGGGCCTCTGCACACTGGTAGATGTGGTTTGTTCGGGGTGGGGATTGGCCTAAACCTAGGGAAGCCCTACTGGCAGGGAAGCATTGCTGGCTTGGATGTCTTGCTTTTTTTCTCCCCTGAACAATTCTTTTGCCTTTAAACCTCATGCTTAAGTCTGCTTTAAACTGCCTCTTGAGCCAGGCACAGTAGCACACACCTTTAATTCCAGTACTTAGGAAGCAGAGGAAGGTGGATCTCTTTGAATTCAAGGTCAGCCTAATCTATATGACCAGTACTATGACAGCTACAAGAGGGAGACCCTGTCTCAAAGGGCCAAAAAAGAAATAAACAAACTGCCTTTTGTTAACTATTAGTAAAATTCTCATCAACAATTAAAGCCAGGAATCTTGGTCTGGCTTGGGTAGAGGTCTTTGTAGCCTGGGGGAATTCCTGAGCTCCTGGGAGTACCCAAGTGGTGGTTGTGATTGTTTCTTGAGCTGAAGACCCATTTGGGGTCTGGTACTTGGGTTGGTTGCTACGCCACATGGCTTCTCATGGGGTGCATTATGGGAGCTGATCCCTAGGATGGCCTGAGTCAGTCTGGTCTCTTGCGTCTGAGGGTGGGGTAGGGCAGCCTGGGAAGGGTATTGGGCTTTGTTGTGTTTCTGCAGTGTGTCTTGTTGGGCACTGGGCAATGATGTGATTTTGAGTATTTCCTCCAGTCTTTCCCTACCTTCTTCCTCACAGTAACAAAAGGCTGGCCTGGGCCTGAGCTGCTGCTGTCACACAGCTGCTCCACTGAGTTGCGAGGCTGGCACGTTTGACCCCTGCTGTGTGCTTGTGTTTTCATCTCTCATAACTTTCTAGGTTCCTGTATACTACTGTGGGAGAAGAGTTGCCTGTAGACAACTGTGGGTGAATCATACTCATGAGAACTATTTATTTAGACTCTACTTTATACTTTTGGTATTGTCAATCTTTAAATGATCTTTAATCTTTATACTGCCTTATTTAGACTAAATACTTGTCCAATTCTTTACCCTCTCCTTTAATAGAATTGTCTGTAATTAAAACTTTTAATCCTTCACTTGTTTTGGTTATACTGTAACTTTTGGTTACGGTTAGCTTTGAGTGTGAATAGGATGTAAAATTCTGGTCTCTAACACTTGTAAATGAAGTGTGTGTGTGTGTGTGTGTGTGTGTGTGTGTGTGTATACATCTTGTGTGTATGCATATAAAGTACGGTTGGCTTTGAAGAATTCCTTTATATGTACCTATAAAATATTAAGGACCCATCAGAACACCGATAGATGCTTAAGTTTAACTTCATAAAGTGTCATCGCTGAAATTAATTATTTTCAGTAGTTCATATTTTAGTTTACAAGGAAAATGGAACATTAGATAAAGCCACCTTCCTCCCTCATCATGTCAGATATACTCATTATTTTGGCATTCTCTGGCAGAAATTCTGCTCCTGGATTATTATTTACAGGTATTTCCTGACAGTTAAATAACACCTCAAATCTCTTGAAATTTTAGAGAAACTGAGATTTTTTTTTTTAATGTTTCAAGCCTGGAACATTTTTCTTGAGAAATAGAAATGTATAAGTATAATGCAGAAGGGTTAGAGGTAACAGCTAGTAATGAGAAAGAGTAAGAGGAGAAAGAGGATTCTTCCCTCCCTCCACACTGCAGTCCATGGTCCTGCTTCCAATCACTGTACTTGCAACATAGAGATCTCTCTATTCACCATGGTTCCATCTTCTGGAGACACCTGCTTTTTAAAGTCATCATTATAAAATGAGATGCTATTTGTAACTACAATTTTTCTAAAATCCAAACAAAACCCCCTTTCTTTAATTAGGTGGTAACCTATATTCATTTTTCAAATTCTACGTGATTAAATTCATGTAAGAATTATGAATGGAATTAGGTAGGAGGCACTGAGTCTTAAATTTATTTATTTTTTTAAATTTAGAACTTATCTCAGTGAATATGAAATTCTGAAAGTGCTAAGAAGTGAAGACGCTATACACCTAGGCCACACTCCACGACTTTCCCGAGTAGAGCACAGAGCCATAAACAGGCTGAGTAACTTCTTTGGCAGAGGACCCTACTGGGCAAGGGCTGAACAACAGCCTGTATCCTCTCCCCCAAATGCTATGGAGCTGGGCAGAAAAGGGTTGCTAACATCTATAAGACCCCTGCAAACATAATTCCATATAGAAGCTTATACACCTACCCACAGGTTTAACTTCAAAATATCCACAACACCTGCAAAACATTCCCCACTCTTTCACTGAAAGGAGAGGGGTGTGAAGGAAGGCCTTCTTGCATACAATGTGTTCTAGAGTCAGTTAATTTAGAACCACTATCACTTAAATGAAAAAAAGTTACATATTAAGGGGAGTAAAACCATTTCTGTGCCTAGCTGCTATTTCACTGGGTAACACTGCTATTTATTTGATGTGCTAGCATTCTGCAAAGACTTTTGAACCTTATCAGTTTGGCATCTAGCTTCTCAGAGGATAAACAAGTGCTGTACTGCAGAGTCAAGAACCTTAGTTGTTTGCAAAGGTTCACATAGTCCATCATTTCCCCCACCTCCTGTGTAGATCTGCAACCAAACAACGCAAGACTGATCTCTAAAAGAACATCTGAATTTCATGCCGGGCGCGGTGGTGCATGCCTTTAATCCTAGCACTTAGGAGGCAGAGACAGGCGGATCTTTGTGAGTTCAAGGCCAGCCTGGTCTGCAGAGTGAGTTCCAGGACAGCTGGGGCTTTAGGGAGACCTTGTCTCGAAAAGACCAAAAAAAAAAAAATAATAATAATAATAATAATAAAAAATAAAAA
>VZQC01011193.1:427240-470333 GCA_009823505.1 Rhizomys pruinosus | reverse complement strand
AAAAAAAAAAAAAAAAAAAAACGTGTTAGGGAACACAAGTTATTTTTTTTTTAATTTTTATTTATTTTCTGTGTGTATGAATGTACTGTCTGCATGCAGGTTTGTGCACCCGTGTCGTGCAATGTCGTGGAGGTCAGAAGAGGGCGTTGGATTCCCCTGGAACTGGAGTTCTCCTGGAATTGGAGTTACAGACGGTTCTCAGCCGCCATGTGGGTGCTGGGGATTGAACCCGGATCCTCTGCAAAAGCAGTCGGCGCTCTTAACCACTAGGTTCTCTCTAGCCCCACACAAGTTATTTTTAATAGGACTTCTCACTGACTTTTATTATGGGGAGAAAGAATGCTAAATATAGTCCATATAACCTAAAACAGTGAGGGAAGACATCTACTGTGCTAGTTATTCTCTAGTATCTCAAGAAAAAATAATGTCTAAGAAAAAGAATAAAGCAAATGTAGCAGGAGCTTACCTCCTCACTATAAATAACTTACATAGGTCTGAAGCTCCTCCCTGCTCTGAATCTCCTCTGGCATAGCCTTGGGTCCTCTATCTGCAGGCCATCTTCCCTCCTACAGGACCCCAGGTCTCCTACTTCTCACAACTCTCTTCCTTTGACCTTTGTCCATGCTTGTTCAATCGTGGCACTGCAGATCTCAGGCTCCTAAGACAGAGCCACCACAGAAGGAAGAACAGTGTGACCCTCTGGAGTACAACTGCCCCTTCCTGCTGTACCTGGAACCTCATTTCCTGTTCCAGAGACTCTTTCTTATTGCCTCTTCTAATCCAGGCAACTTCTTGCTGATACCTGTTAGAATTTATAGGGAGGAGACCTAGGATACCACCCACTCAGAGGCAGTTCCATTCACTGTACTTCAGGTGAGAGTGCTCCCAGCAGAGCACACACTCCAAAGTTCTGGGTGGAATAACAGAACCACAGACCACCTTGTTGCCTAAGTATGAGGTCTAAAAACTTCCCTGATAGCTCCCCCATCTCCAGAACAGCTTGTTCCCCTTCCTTGCCTTCCTCCTGCTCACTTTCATCTTTATGTCCATCCCATGGCCCTAAGTCCTCATCACCATGTAACTATTCAGTATCCTCCTAGATTAGTTCTCTACACACTGCTCTATTAGGACACTCTTCTTGAAATATAAATCTGTATTCTTTTAAATAAAACATGAACTGCAGGGAGAAAAATGACACAAACCAGATCCCATTCTGTCAAGTTATCCCCACATCCATCTGTAGATCTCACACACAGATCCTGCATGTTACATACCTGATGCTCTGGCTCACATGCCCAATACATTACGGTACATCACACCCAGTACAGACCTGATGCTGTCCCTCCTGCTCAATATACCATGCTATGTCACAACTCTGTATTGTGAATGTTTCCATTGGTCTGACAAGCCCTTGCTCTGAGTAGGAGCGTAAAATTAATTTATTCCAAGAAAACCCCAACCTTTCCTGGAATGGCCCATCTCAACTTCTGAAAGATCCTCTCCTCTTATAAACTTTGAACTTCCCAACATTCCCATCCCCCCTGGGTATGTAGTACTATATTTTTCTTAGATAGGGCTCCCTCTCTCTCCCCTTCCTGCCTTTCCTCCCCAAAGCTAACTCTATTGAAATCGTGGGTTTTTTTTTTGGGGGGGGGTTAGAGAGATGGCTCAGTGGGCTAAAAGTACTGGTTGTTCTTGTTGAGAACCAGAGCTCCATTCCCAGCACCCACATGGAAGGTAACAAGCACTAGATGTTCTAAGGGATCCAACACCCTCCTCTTCTGGCCTCCATGAGCAATGCATGTACATGGTATACTTATGGTGAAGCACTCATATACAACATAAATCTTTTTCCTACAGTAGACCTTCTACTTATCTTTTAGAACTGCTCAAAGTCAAGAAGCTGATACATCACAAAATGAATGTCTCTGCTTGTAGTAGTTCCCATGTTTTCATTAAAAAGCCTCCCTTATATCTCACTGTGGTCCTGATGAACCAATACATGTTAGGGACTTTGCGCACTTTTGTGCACGCAAGCACCTGCAACATAGTAGCTAACAAGTTGTGCGGCCATGGATTGTCCTTTTAATGGTGCACACTATTTTTGCTTGTAACATGAGGCCACCTCTTATTTAGTTCTCCAACTTTGATTCATACTACCTTATAAATTCACATCTTCTACATCCACCAAAGCAATGAAGTTACAGCCATCAACCTTTATCCAAGGAGGGCCAGGCCACATTTTGGGTCTTGTGGGATATACACTGTCATTGTAACTATTCAATGGTGTTGTAGAACAAAAGTAGTCACATAGATGCACAGGTGTGGCCCTGTTCTATTAAAACCATTCATAAAAGCAGGTACCCAGAACCACCATTTATCATGTAAAAAACTAGTTTTCCCCTAAGAGGTTTGTTCATGCTAGTATTATGGTGGCAAGTCTTCCCCTCTCAGCTCAGTGTGCTTGCTGAGTTGTCACCTGCTACACAGCTGACACCCAATGCCTATTGTCTTTACTCTGAAGTCTAGGAGGGCAACGCTCTGGTCTCTTGGCATTAAGCAGCCAGCTCAGCTAACATGCAGCTTCTGTACTCAAACTTGGTGTCACTTTCTACAGGAAGCCTTTGCCTTAACAATCTTTGAGGGCCTAGTCAAAGCACAGGCACCCCACAGAGCTCCCCTGGACACGAAGGCCCTGTGACCAGTCTATCCCTTGAGTTATAAATAGATACTCTAGTACTATTGCTTTACTCAGACTTCTAAACTATTACTTAACAGTAAGTCCAACTTCTTTAGCCTAAACCTGTAAGTGGAAATGTTCTTTTTACAGCATTAGGTGTCTCTTAAGGAAAATCACAAAGTTCAATTTCCTTTCTACCAGAACACATTTTAAGTCTAAAAAAGTAAACAGTTTGATTAACTAAAGTAACTTACCAAAATAAGACACACTGGGATTAACCAGTATTAGATTTATGCTAATAACTCTGGCCTTTTCCATGAAAAGTAAGAATCCTTTTCCATGAAAAGTAAGAATCTACATTAAGGCCAAATGCAACCAAAATTAAGAAAACAAGAAGTACACTCAGTGCAGACAGATACACAGAAGAAACTTTGTGCCTCCAGCTGGCCACAAACACCCAACATCTGGGAAAGCTCCTGTCTGTCTTGTCACTGTCCCCTCCAAAGTGAATGTACTTTCAAAGAAGCCTGCTTCTGCTTGGCTAACAGCAGTATAAAATAGCTAACTTGTTCTAGGCTTACAATAGCTCTGTTTCTACAACACAGTAAAACAAGGCTGTATTCACAGCAAGTGGTGCAGACACCTGTCAGCACTGCAGACTTCCTGGAACCATTCTAGCTCCTTAAAGGACCCTGCATGATCAGAAGATCTGCAAATATACAACTGCAATACTCTGAGCTGAAGAAAACTGCAAGAATCCCTAAAGCCTCAATCGCCTTGCAATACAATAGGAATAAGAATATCATGAAACAGCTTCATGGAAACACTGCAAGATAAAGCAAAGTATGAAAAGAGAAGCCATATAGCACTGCTGCATGAAATTTAGCTCTGTCTCTGCTTAGGTGATCTGTAGGATGGGAGAGCCCTTACAGATTAGTTTATGAGCACTGCTCACAAAAAGATGTAGTGTGTGTCAGGAGTGAAGACAATTAAGGACTGTAGTCCCTTGTCATCTGTCATGCAACCCTGGAATCTGCTCTAAACTCCATCATTTCTGCTGCTCAGGACCACCCTGTATCTCAAGAAGCTGTTTGGGAGTCTAACTTTTTTTTTTTTTTTTTTTTTAGCATTGACAATGGCTATTCCTCAATTGTTTCTAACACTTCCATGTTTAAAAGGCTCCATACCGCTGGTATGAGTTGTGTCGGAGAAGGTCAAAGCTGAAAAAGACCAGGCAGGCTTTTTAAAAAAAATGTCTGCTGACCTCAGATCTAGAGTTGAGGACAAAAACAAGACTGGACATGTATGCATGTGTGGGAACTAGTGGGGTATCTCGAGTGGAGAGAACATTCTCTGGGAAACACAGAATATCCATGGTAAGTTATCAAGCAGTATCCAGGAAAAAGGATGTGGAGACTATACCAGGCTGACTCCAGAACAACCCCGCCTTTCCATAGTCACTCTCCTCTAAGTAAAAAGCCTACAGTTCTGTTGTAAGAAATACCAGGAGAAACAGGAAGCAACTACATTTAGGTTTCTCAAAACACAATGGAATTCCATTCTTTTTATTCAGACAGGCATGCCATTTATTTAAGTCTCTTGGTCTGCAATACTAATAACTCCATAATTTCAAATACTCAAAAGTAAAAAGGTATTTTATAAATCCAAACATCTGCTTAAAAATAAAAAAGAAGGTACTTTGTTCATTTGAGAATTCTATCTTCACTCACTATCATTAAACCTTTCTTTGCACAAAATTTTAACAACAAGGTATGTACTGATTTGTTTTGGGTTCAATAGAAGTTAACGAAATTCTAATCAAGCTACAGAAAACCTACCAAAATATCTTTATAAGTATTTTACAATACAAAGCAGAGGCTTAAAAGAGAAAGGTCCAAGGTTACCAGCCACAGTAGTTTGAAACCAGATTTGAACACAGAAATTGAGTTCTAAAGAACTTAAAAACTTTAATGTCATTGTATGATGGTTACAGAAAGGTAACAAGTGAAAAAATAAGGTCCATAAAGAAAATTTTAGCTGTCTAAATGAATAAGGAATAAACTCATGATACTCTATGTATTTAAAGTAATTAAGAGTTGAGATTCAAAGTGGATACTTGTTTTTTTCTTTGTGCTTGTATTCCACTTTCCAAATTCATTTATTACAGCTATAAATAGAAGCAAATATTTGCAAGAAATCTGCACAAAAATAATTTGCTGCTTGTAACAACACCACAGTGTACATCTCCCCCTATAATGGAAATAGAAAAATGCATCAGATGGTTGCTAAAAGGCCTTGCAATGTAATGGTAGTTAAGAACTTTGGAACAGGAAAAGCTCTGAGACTGAAGATAGAAATGGGGAGAGGAGGAAAGGACTCTTTCCCTCAGCCCCCTGCTGTTTACCAAGTCTTGGTTTCTCAAGGCTGTCACATCCCTGTAAACTTTGTGACCACCTGTGAACCACTTACTTAACACATATGTATTACTTGCCTTTTGCCTGCATTAGTCACATAGATATAAAGGCTTCTAAAAACTTGGTGGAGGGGCTGGCTCCTTTATGGAAGGATCCATGTGTCAGTTGCACTAGCATAAAATTAAACTCCCTCTCCTCACCTGACTCTGGCTGTTGGTCTCATGTAACACCCTCACAAAATTTCTAGTATAATGTCATTACAAAATGATGGAAGCCTATCAAGAGAAAGCTGAGCCATCTAAGGAGGGCTGGTTATCACATGTTGGTGGACACCAGCATAAAAAACATACTCAAAGCAGATTTTTAATTCAACTGATTCAGTCCAAACAGCTACGGCAGCAACTGTGGATGGTTTAGTATGAAATCTGAATTTAGTTTCAAAGACTAAGTTAAGTGAAAGGAAAACTAATGTAATGTGCTTTTAGAGAAAAATCTTAATGTCTACCTAGACAGTTTTTTTAGAGAGAAAATAAACAGGAAAATGCACAGAAAGATACATCATCAGTTAACTATATGCTTAAAAAGCTTTTTTTGGTAGTTTGGAGGTTGCTTAGATCTAGCCCATGGCCTCAAGCATGATGTACTAAGCCTATGATCTACCACAGAACTCCTCTCCCCAACTACTTTCCCTTAAGTGCCAAAGTTCTTTCTTATCACTTAGTACTTACATGAAAAAGTCAATATAACAAAATACACACACACACACACACACACACACAAATTCTTGCTTTTTCCCCTCAAAAATGATGACTAAGAGAAATTTCTCTTCTTGGCCCCATCAATCATAAACCAAAACTGACTAATAAATATACCCAGACATATTTTTAAAGTTAATAACAGTTCTCAGTTTTAAAATTATACCTGTCATTTTCTAATTGCCTTTATGTAGCATGTACCACACTGCTTATACTTAATCCTGCTAAGTGCCTATGACTGCAGTTGTATCACAAGGCAAGGAGAGAGGTTACAAACCTCATCTAAGATAATGGGATCAGTTAAATGTGATCAAGCCAAGCCAGAGCCCAACATCTTATTTTCTAAGCTTAAGACTGTCCTCCAATCCAAGTGTCTATGAAATTATGGCTGGGCATTAGTCAGAAGGCTTGATTCCTGGAATCCACAAGGAGGAAAAAGAGAACTGACTCCCTTATGTTATTCTCCAACCTCCCAATGTGTACTGGGGTCACACAGTGGACACAAACAAAAATGAATGAATGCAAATGAACGAAAGAAAGGAGGGAGGGGGTTGAATGAATAAAATAAAATAAAATAAAATAAAATAAAATAAAATGCTCATCCTGGAGCAACAAGGTCACATGGAAAGAAGATTCTAAACAGTAAGCCATCCAGACTAGCAAGAAATATGAAACTGCTCAAGATAACGGGTTCTTGGGCAGTACTAACTGTTGACTGTGGAGACACGGTCTCAACATTCCACATTGTCCTCAAACTTCTGCCTCCCCCTGGTGCCCATTTCATTTGGTGCTAGGATGGAACCTAGGGCTTCATGCATGTTATCTACTGAGCTAAATCCCAAGATATTTTTCTGAGTTTCAACCTTGAATGCTCCTCACTCTCTAGTCTGTAACCTGAGGCAGTTACTTACCCTCTATGAAGCATGGCTCTTTGTCTATAAAATGGAAACATGAGCATCCATTTCATAAGAGTTCCAGGCCAGGTGTGGTGGTGCACACCTTTAGTCCTAGCAGTTGGGAGGCAGAGGCTGACAGATCTCTGTGAGTTCAAGGCCACCCTGGTCTACAGAGTGAGTTCCAGGACATCCAGAGCTACAGGGAGACCCTGTCTCAAGAAAGAGTTAAAAAAAAAAAAGTGTCATGTGTTAGTAGTTGAGTTAAAATTTACTGGTGATAGAGCTGAGGGTGAGACAAGATCATTTGCCTAGCACTCAGGAGGCCTTGGGATTCCACAACCAGGAGCAGGGAAAAACAGAAACAAAAAACACTTCACTGGATTTAGAGAACAATGCTTGGGCAGAAATAATTATCTCTGTGCCTATTATGAGGAAAAACATCAGGAGAGAATGCAGTGCTGTGATTCACACTTAGGCTTGGTTCTATGTAACAGAACAGAACAGAAACCAGTGGCAGGAATGGAAAACAACCAGGATGGGCTGCCAGGATTGGCATTCAGAACAAAGGCAGTAGCTGGCTCAGAGAAGCAGTACTCTCTCACAGGGCTCCTGGTTCATGGAGTGTAGGTAGGAGAATGTCATGTAATAGAGATGAACAGGGCAATAATGACAACAAAGACAAAGAAGACAACAATGACCACCACCACCATCACCACTCCCACCGAAGGGACACAAAATTGAGACCTCACTCGAGAAAAAAACAACTGCCTGTTCTTAATACTAAGTGGAAGCAAAAGAACTCAATGAGGCTCTGACTGAGCAACCAATGATGGCAGAGGATCAGCTCTGTCTCCAGGCTTAGAGCAATACAGAAAGGGTTCCAACAGGCAGGGTACAGTGACGCCTACATCAAGCATGCAACAACAGGTAACAGGGGTTCACTGCAATGGGCCTGTATAAAAACAATCACATTCTGTGAATAATAACCTTGCCAGTGAGCTGGAGAGATGGCTTAAGAGCACTGGTTGCTCCACATAAGTTACCAGTTGGGGGAAAAAAAAAAAAAAAAAAAGAGCACTGGTTGCTCTTGCAGAGGATCTGGGTTCAGTTCCCAGAACTCACATGGTGGCTCACAACCACTTTTAGCTCTAGTCCATGGGATTCCACACCTTCTGCAGGTATTGCATGAATGGGTGCACTTGCATACAGGCAGGCAAATAATAATACACATAAAAATAAATAAATAAAAAAGAATAACCTTACCTATGAACCACCCTATAGCATGGAAAGGTAACTCCAGAGGAGCTGTGAAAAAACTGAAGCAGAGGCCTTGTAATGGTTAGTAGTCCTTGGCCAGGTCCTGCTGGACCTGACAGCCAGCCTTCGAGCAGAGCAGCACTATCTTCATTCAGAAGGCAGTGCATCAATCAAACTGCTGTGTTATTAAGAAATAGATGGAGCCGGGCGGGGGTGGTGGTGCACACCTTTAATCCCAGCACTTGAGAGGCAGGAGGATCTCTGTAAATTCAAGGCTAGCATGGTCTACAAAGAGAGCTCCAGGCCAGCTGGAACTAAAGGGAGACCCTGTCTGAAAAAGACAAAAACAAACAAACAAACAAACAAATAAATAAATGGAAATCTTCACTTGACTATACTCTCAAATTTGGTTTAAAATGCTACAGGCATCTCATTTCATAGTGTCCCACATTTCCTGGGCTAGAGTCATAAAAACAGCCTGGTACTGGCACAAAAACAGACCTGTAGACCAATGGAACAAAACTGAAGATCCATACTTGAGCTCATACAATTTCAGCACCTCATATTTGACAAAGGGGCCGAAAAGACTCAATGGAGGAAAGACAGCATCTACAGCAAATGGTGCTGGCAAAACTGGATCATCATGTGTAGAATAAAGTTAAACCCCTACCTCTTGCCCTGTACAAAAACCAACTCCAAATGGATCAAAGACCTCAACGTAAAACCCAAAAGTCTGAAGGTGACAGAAGAAAAAGTTGTCAGCAACCTAAAAGACATAGGTGTAGGAAAAGACTTTCTAAATCAGACAGCAGCTGTGCAGGAAATAAGGTCAACAACTGACAAATGGAACCTCATTAAACTCAAAAGCTTCTGTACATACAGCAAAAGAAACAAAGAAGTGAAGAGAAAACCCATGGAGTGGGAGGAAACCTTCACCACTGATACATCTGACAAAGCATTAACTTCTGGAATATATAAGCTACTTACAAAACAAAGAAGAAAACAAATGACTCACTCAAAAGGTGAAGTAAAGAGCTGAACACAGACTTCATAAGTGAAGAATTTAGAGATGGCTGGGAAACATCTTAAACAGTGTTCAATATCACTAGTAATTCAGGAAATACAAATTAAAACCACTTTAAGATATCATCTCACTCCAATAAGACTGGCTAGGATCAAGAAAACAAATGATACCAAATGCTGGAGAGTCTGTGGGGAAAGGGGAACACTCATCCACTGCTGGATGGAAAACAGTGTGGAGAACCCTTAAAAGACTAGCACTTGGGAGGCAGAGGCAGGTGGATCTTTGTGAGTTCAAGGCCAGCCTGGTCTACAGAGTGAGTTCCAGGACAGCTGGGGCTACAGGGAGACCCTGTCTCAAAAAGACAAAAAAAAAAAAAAAAAGACTCGAAATGAGCCTAACCACCTGCCAGCCATACCACTCCTGGGTATATACCCCAAAGACTCATTCCACCACAAAGATACATGCACAGCCATGTTTACTGCAGCTCTCTTCACAATAGCGAAGAGCTGGAACCAACCCAAATGCCCCTCAACAGATGAGTGGATAGAGAAAATGTGGTACATCTACACAATGGAGTTCTATGCAGTGGTAAAGAAAGATGACATCATGAACTTTGCAGGTAAATGGATGGAACTAGAAGCCATCATGCTAAGTGAAGTAACACTGTCCCAAAAAACAAATGACAAATGGTATCCCACATTTGTGGATGCTAGCACCAAGTACCTAGTTGTAAGGCAAACTGAACAACATTAATGTTATATTCCTCATGATCTGAAAGCAACTGTGTGTGCTCTTATATTGTGAATCCCTTAACAGGTTCTAGAATTAACCTACCATTTATTTTCAGACTTAGAAATTTTTGATATATGGGTGGAGGGTATGTATGCATAAAATCAAAAGAATGAGAAAAAAAATAGTTTGTCAAGACACTGTGTCTAACCACAGTATTTATTTTATAGGCGTGCTTCTTAGTATTTCTTATACAAGGCTGCTTGGGCTTTTGTCCAAGCCTTTTCTAAAATATTATACAGTGGTTAAAAGTATCAGGCTTGTGTAACAGCCTTTCTGGATGCTTAACAACTATACTTAATGCCCATACAAATTTGGCTGAGGCACCTAAGGGATAACTTTGTTCCTTGCCCTCAGAGGTCAACTAAGCCCCAGGGGACTATGCATGGGGGCATCTCTTGAAATGTCCTGCAAATGTGAGTCACAAGTCTTCCTGTGCAGGGAGGTCTTGGAGATCCACTAATGGGACTTCAGCCAGTGTTCAGTCTGTAAAGAGGAAAGTCTGCTCATGCTTCAAAAAGGAAAGCCTTGGGGCTGGAGAGATGGCCTAGCGGTTAAGAGCGCCGACTGCTCTTGCAGAGGACCAGGGTTCGATCCCCAGCACCCACATGGCGGCTGAGAACCGTCTTTGACTCCAGTTCCAGGGGAATCTGACATCTTCTTCTGACCTGCAGCTTTTCACGACACGGGTGCACAAACCTACATGCAGACAGTACACTCATACACATAAAAAAATAAATAAAATTAAATAACAACAACAAAAAAACAAAAAGGAAAGCCTGGTCTAGCAAGACCTGACTTTGTCCTCAAGTGGATGGACCTGGTAAGTGAAAAGCCAAAAGGGCCCCCCCCCCCCAAAAAAAAAAAAACGAAACCCTGAGTGACCCCTGAGGACCAGATCCTCAACTGACCTTGAGAAAACAGAAACTTTGGTTAATCTGTGCTAATTGTGTGGCCTTAAACATCCAAAAGGAAAGGTGGGGCTCTTCATGTATCCCCTTAGGGATACATAAGGTGATCCTGGGCTCATACTCCACCTTAAGAATCCTCATCACATGTGGAATTATTAATTACTCCAGGCATACTTATTTGTTTTTAGACCTCAAACTGAAGACATATAGAAGAGTAATTGTAAAGTCATCAAAAAGCTACTGCAGCAAAGTCAGAGGTATAAAAACATGGCAGCCTCTAGGGCTGTAAGAAAACAAAGGTGTGATGCCTTCTACAGGAAATAAAATGGCTTAAGTGCAATCTTCTGGAATTTGCACATAGGTTGATTTATCCCTTATCTGACAAGGAATAGTTTAGTTGGGACTAAAAGAAGTATTTTCCCTGTCAAATAGCACCCCTCATCTGAAAATCCAAAATGCATCAGTGTAGGGTTGGAGAGGTGGTTCAGTGGTTAAAGAGCACTGGCTGCTCCAGCAGAGGACCCAGGGTTGTTTCCCAGTACCCACATAGTGGCTAACAACCGCCCGCACCTTCAGTTCCAGGGGATCTGACACCCTCTTCTTACCTTCCTAGACATCACATGGACATAGTATATTTACATACATGCAAGCAAAACACATACATATTAAATGATAAAATATTGTAAAACAAAACAAAAAAGCAAAATGCATTCCCAGCAGCCTTTCCTCCAGGACTCTCTTGCTGTCTCAGATCCATTCTCACAATCTACCAGCATTCGCACCTGGCTGAAACACATTCTCACCATTCCTCCGCTCAGGGGGAGGTCTGAGTTACTTAGTCATGGTCACATCAGAGGCACTTCTCACCTACTCATGTGAACTTCAGCCTGCTTCTCACACACTTATCTTCAAGAATTCCATGCTAACAGCAGTAACAACAGGAATACTAGTGCTAACCCACCAGTACAGGACATAAACACTCTCATCACCTGCATTCTGTAGAGAAGGAAACTGACCACATGAACTGCCTGTATTCCGTCCATGTCAACAAGCAAGAGCTTCAGACTCCAGAGCTACACTCAGACCACACAGCAGAGTCTGATGCCATTTATCTCACACCACTGATCTATGTGGGATCACGACCACTAACGTGCTTGTACAATGGACACCCTGAAGACAGTTACCAGGTTTTTTTCTTTTTTCATTTTGAAACACATTTAGGAATTATTAAAGATTCAGATTTAACAGTCAAAGAGTGACCACAGACAAACAGAGTTTAAGCAAAAGCCACAAGAGAGGTACCCCTTAGGTATATTTCTAGTTACCTTGGCATAAAAACTAGCTGACAAGGTAACTAGAAACATACCTAAGGGGTACCTCTCTTGTGGCTTTTGCTTAAACTCTGTTTGTCTGTGGTCACTCTTTGACTGTTAAATCTGAATCTTTAATAATTCCTTGGCATAAAAACTAGCTGACAGGGGCTGGAGAGATGGCCTAGCGGTTAAGAGCGCCGACCGCTCTTACAGAGGACCTGGGTTCAATCCCCAGCACCCACATGGCGGCTGAGAACCGTCCAAAACTCCAATTCCAGGAGAACTCCAGTTCCAGGGGAATCTGAGACCCTCTTCTGACCTCCGCGGCATTGCACAACACGGGTGCACAGACCTGCATGCAGACAGTCCATTCATACACATACAGAAATAAATAAATTAAAAAAAAAAAAAAAACTAGCTGACAACTTCTGAGCATCAAGCAAGGGCACACTTCTGTGTTGATAGCTCACATTTCTCTAGGTCAGAGAGCTGCCAGGAGGGCTCCTCAGCCTTTGCACTACTTTCTTTCCAGCTACAAGGCAGGTACAAGAACATTCTGAGTGCATCAAGCTGGTAAGACATCCTACCTAGGCCATTAAGAGTTTCCTGTTTCCCCATCCCCTCATGAAGCCTCACAAGTCCTGATATACACAGAGCACCTGTGGCTCTAGCATCAACTCAGTCTCACTGAAACTAATGCTCAGTGCCTCTGCTTCTCTGTAGCACAAATCCCATTTTAATACTCAATAGCCTCAGCCTTGAACTTTTCAAGGAGACATAGACAAAAGGCCATGAGCTTTGAGCCTTTCTGGGCTGACTGGAAATGGTTTTCTCTGAGTGTTACACAGCACCCCACTGAAAGCATTTTGCCAACAGCTGCTGAGCAAAGAGAACAGACTGCTGGAGAGATGAACTATTCCTGGTGGCTTCCTTGTTATTTGCCCAGAGACAGGGTGAGAAACCCATAGAGCATGCAGTGAGGATGACAATTCTTGCTTGGAGCACAGCAGTCAGCTAAAACAGCTGGCTGCTCCATTATTATGAAAATGAGAGTTAAAAATAAATTAACTCGATTAAAGGATAGAGGTCTGATTCCATCAAATGCCTAGGAGAAGCTACACAAGGCCAACACAGAACATAAGCACAAAGCTTCATGAAGTATCCAACGTTACAAAACTGATAGTAACTTTTCCCTCCATCATGGAAAAACACGCCCACATATTTCAACTGAACCCAAGCATCACCAACTTTTCTCCCCCTACCACAGAAAATGACAGACATAATTTCCTATTTCTGGCAGTCCTCTTAATGCCTCTAACACAAAGGCAGGCAATTAAATCATTTTTCCTGTGACCTAGCAAATAGTACACAGCACATGGCCCAAGCCACAGGGCCTCTGGTCAGCTCTAAAAGGTTCTTTCTGTCTGCTGAGAACACCTCTAACCCAGCCCAGATAGGACTCTCCAACACCTGACAGGAGAGGTCCCACAGAATAAAGGCTACAGTGTTACCCTCCTCCATGGGCTTCCCTGCCCTTGAGTGTCCTCCCGCAATGAGTTGGGTCCTTAAGACTGGTCAAGGGCTGGAGAGATGGCCTAACCGTTAAGAGCATCAACTGCTCTTGTAGAGGACCCTGGTTCGATCCCCAGCACCCACATGGCAGCTGAGAACCTGCTTTGACTCCAGTTCCAGGGGAATCCGATGCCCTCTTCTGACCTCTGCATGACTGTTTAAGAAATAAACTTGTTGAATCAAAACCTGAGCTTTTCAGCACTACTGATTATGACTAAGTCATGCTGCTGGGCCTACAGTGACTTCTGCTGGATAAACCAAGGCTGTACTTTTTTCTCTGATTCTAAGTTTCTCCTACTCTACCTGTTCTCACAGAAGTTACTCAGTTACTCAGTCATAAACAGAGTGATGTCTAGGGCAAGAGAGTCATGGAAACAGGTGGCTTAGGACCCTCATCCCATCTGTGCCCTACTCTACCCATCTGTTAAAACCTTCTCATGATATGTAAGCTACTTGGAGACAGCACTCCCAACTGCCTGACCCACATTTCAGAGGTATGAAAGAAAGAGTGGTCTACAGTGTAATTTAGAAACAAGAGTACCTGATCTTGTATAGGACTCTGTAAAGCACCCAGTGTTTTATCTCCCTTTCCCACTATGCACACATTTGTGGAGGACCAGCACCCACATGGCAGCCGAGAATCGTCCTCTTCTGACCGCGGCATTGCACGACCCGGGTGCACAAACCTACATGCAGACAGTACATTCATACACATAAATAAATAAATAAATAAATAAATAAATAAATAAATAAATAAATAAATAATTAAAAAAATAATTAAATAATTAAAAAAATTTTTTTAAAGTGTCTTGAGAAGCTGGGGAGCTAGCTCAGTCACAAAGAGCTTGCTGGGGCATACTTGTAATCCCTGTGCTAGGGGTGCTGGCCAGCCAGTCTAGCCTACTTGGTGAGTTCTAGGCCACTGAGAGATCCTGTCTCAAAAAACAAGGTGGATGGCTTCTGAGAACTCCTGGCCTCCCTGCGCATCTCCATACTCATGTGCTCTGTGCATGTATCTGCCAGACACAAACGCAAAGCATGCAAATAAAATATTTACATTAAATTGTTTTGATTTGTGACTTTTCTCTAACTATAAAAACTTCATGACACTTTTCACATTGGAATATGGTTTGTGGAGCAACCAGAGCCTATGTTCCTGGGTCATAAGCCTCTCTTATTTGGCTCCAGAATAAAGTATCTCTTATTCTCTTCAAGGCAAGATCAGTGTTTTGTATCAACACTGTATCAAGTGGTATAGTAATTTATTTGATCTGGCTTGTAGACTGAGCTTTCCAGGGAACTATTTCATTGATCTCAATCATCTATGCCTTATTTGTTGGCAATCAATAAGTGTTAAGGTTAAATGAATCTGTGATAAATTAGTGTTTCTACAATAAATTACTGTTTCCAATATCTGCACCTCCTTGTAATAGGCTTATAGTCTGCCCCCATCACCTATAGCCATAGAGTAAAGGTTCACTTTGCCTCAATACTTTTAGCTATGTGGCACAGGTGGCCATGGGATAGAGCAAATACCTGACTCTCCTATGAGAATGAGATTCTTTGGTCTGGGTCTTGAAAGACATCTGGAACCTCAGCTGATAAGCTGCCATTATGTAGCATGGGCAAGAAATAAAGTTCCTGTGAGCTGGTGAGACACTGAGAGTGTTATTACCATACAAAGCCATTCCAGATTTTCCAGATCATTTTAGATAGACAGTTATCAAAGGCTCAAATATAATATAAATATTAGTAACACATAGATTTTTAAGGAATTATATTACACCATTGTAAGACAATTCATACTGATGCAAGACTTCCTTTGCACTACTTTTCAGCTACAGGTCTTTTACTCACAGGCAAAGACATCTAAGTTCCTACCATTAGCATAAAGTATCAGGAAATATCTTGAATAATCAAAGTTAAGCCATTCTAAGCAGCCTAAAGTCTTCTAGCCTCCCTTTAAAGATCTTGGACACTTCCAGCAATATATTCTGAACTTTGTCAAAATCTTCAATTGTAGAATTAAAATTTTACCAAGTACTTCAAACAGGGCCTAACTATGTGCAGAAATAAAACCAAAAACATTAAAGTTGTCTTTCCCGGGTTGGAATGGAGCAGCAGATTGTTAGGAATTAAGTTATAAGGTGAGAACTCTCTCCTGGTAAATGTTAGGATAAGAAGTTGAAAGAGTTACAGGTGGAAAGGAAAGTAATAAACCATAAACCCCATAAAATCCACACTGACCTTTATTAGTCAATGTGACTACTGTCCAATGGGAGTCTGTAGTAGCCACTGGCCAAACAGCAGGAGTGCTTAGGTACTTTTGTGTATGTAAATAGTCACAGAGTTGAGCAGGACTGCACTCCCCTGTAGAGGACTCCAATGGGCCTGTTTGCAGAACTTTAGAGCTAGGGGTTTATGGGGGTCACAGGCTTCTTTGCAAAGCAAGAACTGGATCTGGGCTTACAAAGGTCTCCCTTTACAGATAGGTTGTCAGATGGGAGAAAAATATTCTACCGTATGCCATCTTTTTCAAATAATACATATTTTGGGGTCCCTGAACCCATAAGATTTTAGTCATGCCTCCTGTACATACTGGCCTATAGATATGTTCCATGTATCACTGCTCAATCTTTCTGACTTATAAAAAGTATGTAATCCCACATTCAGCATTACTAATTACTAATTTTGTAGTAATGTAGTTTGAAAGTCATTATTTCTTATCCTAGACCCTGATGGAATTACAAGACTGAGAGTCAAAGTCAGAGTGCTATGACAAAATATCAAAGACAGGTGTCCAGGTTAAAATAGTGGCAGCATAGAGTAGGTACAATGTCATCAGGCAAGATCTCCATCCCCATTAATACTTCTAACCAACTTTATGACTTTGTCTAAAGCTCTATCCTTCCCAAGTCCAGCTCTGTTAGATACCAGCAGATTCTGCAGCCCAGCAAGGACACTGTCACCTGGAATTCATTAGAAATGTAAACTTGTAGTCTCAGCAACCAACTCAGAAACAACCACTAGTAATTCTTAGATACCAGCAGATTCTGCAGCCCAGCAAGGACACTGTCACCTGGAATTCATTAGAAATGTAAACGTGTGGTCTCAGCAACCAACTCAGAAACAACCACTAGTAATTCTGACAAGAGTCTCAGATACAGAAAGATCTCGAGATATTCTGTGGTTATCTGCCTAGCAACCCTTTCGAGGCTGACAACTATATGCCTATACGGATTTCTTCTACAGCAATTATACCAGCTTTTAGGAAGTCAGTTTTCTGAACCTTGTGAGGCTCTTCAACATCTGCCTGCGAAATAGAGGCCAGTCCACAAAGTTCTTGGCTCTCTGTTCCTCGCCTCATCTTGTGACATTTCTTTCCCATTTCTACTGATGTCAATGTGAATTATGCCCCAAATGCTCAAACATTTGAAGAGTTGATTTCCATCTGTCAACACTGTCTAAACTATCCATGTGGGGCCTAGAGGGCTGACACTGGGCCAGAGGGTGAGCTAGAGGACTACAGCCACGCCATTATGGAGCGGCCTCTGTGCTTCTTGCTTATTTCAGCTACAAGCAGCTCCCAACACCATGGCTTCCTTGAAACCATGTCTTCCTCACCTCACAAACTTTGAGCTAAAATAAATCCTTGCTTCTTTCAGGTATCTTGTCAAACATGAAAGTAAAAATACATCATCACTGGCAATTCATCAGTTTGTATTCAGAGTTTCTGTGATTATGTTTGTGTTAGTTCATTTAGAATCTGGAGCAGATATGATAATTAATTTTTGTCAAATTGATAAAAACTAGAGTCACCTGGAAGGATAGACCTTTAGCTGAGGAATTCCCTCCATCAGACTAGCCTATAGGGCTATCTGCTAGGCATTTTCTTGATTGCTGGTTGATGTGGGACCCAGCCCACTGTGGGCAGCACCAATCTCTCACCAGGTGAGCCTGGGTTGTTGAGTAGCTAAGCAAGGCAGGGGGTGCAAGCCAGTAAGCATCTTTCCTAATGGCCTCTGCTTTAGCTCCTGCCTCGAGGTTCCTGCCCTAGTTCCCTCAAGGATGAACTCTAACATGCAATTAATAAACACTTTCCCCCTCAAGTTGTTTCTCGTTGGAGTGTTTTATCAGAGCAACATAAAGCAAACCAACACAGAAGAAATCTTACCAGAGTCTGGCTTTGCCTCTATCTAGGCTCCAACTGCTGTGCAAGCAGAGCATCTGTGTACTCACCTCTGCCACTGGGTCAAGGCAAAGATTCTCTAGTTTAGTTTTACCTCAAAATGGAGGAAACAAGAAGCAGAGCTTGATGATGCCTGCCATTAGCCCCAGTGCTCAGGAAGCAGAAGAAGGCAGATCTCTATTTAGAGTTCCACATCAGTCAGGGCTACCCCAAAACAGCCAACCAACTACAGAACTAAGTGGGAAAATGGAAAGAAGTAATGTAGGTAACAAGAATCAGGGCTATTCTAATCAGCTTCTACTAGAGGCTTCTGCTCATGCCATCCATCTTCTAAGAGTAGTGTCAACCTCATTATTCTGTCTTTTCTTCTTTTTGTTATGGCTTTTCAAGAGTATACTATCATTTTATCTAGACTGCCAAGATCAGAACATCCCTTCAAAACTAAGACCACGTTAGAAATTACTAAAAGATACAGTGGCCATAAATGCCTTACAATTGGCAAGGATAAGAACACACACACACACACACACACACACACACACACACACACACCAAAAAAAATTAGTCTGGCCCAGGACCAATTGTCATGTGTGTAACAAAGCTGTACCCTTCCTGAGACTTGCCCTGTGGCCTTAACTGAACCAAGCACTGCACTGGACCAAGTGGAAACCTGACTCATGCAAGGCCCAGTGAGATGGCTCAGTGGGTGACACACCAAGCCTGAAGACTCGAGATTGCTATCTGGAACACACATACATAATACACACACACACACACACACACACACACACACACGCGCGCGCGCGCGCGCTCCAGAACATGCAAAAGGTGGGGGCGGGGGAAGCTAGACAAGGAGAATATAAATGTAAAATTTATGAATTAAAATTGTCTTCAAACTAGTCAGCCTTCTCTAAAGACTTATAATAATAATAATAATAATAATAATAATTAAAAAAATCCCAAAGCTACCCAAGTCTGCAATCTAATGAATCCTTTGAAAGGTTAGATCACTTACATTGTAATTATCAGGCTTTTCACAGGGTGAAATACTTTCAGAGACAAGAGAAATGTAAATGTTAACTTAAGGCAGTGGGGGGCTCAACCTATTCTTGAGTTATCCTTTCAGGTTTCTCAAAGTGCAGGAATTAATAAGCTAAGATTGGGCTGGAGAGATGGCTCAGTGATTAAGAGCACTAGGTATTAATAAGAGGACCCTACTTCAGGTCCAGGGACCTTCATGGTGGCTAACTCCAGTTCCAGGTGATCTGATGCCTTCTCGCGATCTCTGTGGGCACTGCATGACATGGATGCAATTATAAACATGCAGGCAATAAACTCATACACTTAAAATTAAAAAAAAATTAAAAATATTTTAAGGAAATTAAAAAAAGAAAAAGAAACTAAGACTTTAGTAGCGTAAAAATCAGACATGACTCAGTGGGTTTCTGGGAGATGAAGTGGCAGTACTTAGTAACCAGCAGCCGCTGTACATCTCTCAAGAAGGCAGGAACAGGGGGCTGGAGAGATGGCCTAGCAGGTAAGAGCACCGACTGTTCTTGTAGAGGACCCGGGTTCGATCCCCAGCACCCACATGGCAGCTGAGAACCATCTTTAACTCCAGTTCCAGGGGAATCGACACCCGAGTTTGATCCCCAGCACCCACATGGCGGCAGAGAAACATCTTTAATTCCAGTTCCAGGGGAATCCGACGCCCTCTTCTGACCTCCGAGGCATTGCACTATACGGGTGCACAAACCTACATGCAGACAGTACATTCATACACATACAAAAATAAAAAAAAAAAAAAAAAAAGAAGGCAGGAACAGTGCGCTGTATTATGAGGGCCCATTTCCTTGAGCTGATAAAAGGAGATGATAAATGGGGTGCAGGAAGCCCAGGCAGTGAAGAACAGGCTCAAAGAATCAGAAAGAAAAAAAATAATTCACTCCTCTCATCTAGTCACAGGCCTGCCTCCACACCAACCACATTCTTAAAGGTCAGCAGACATGCCTACCTGGCACTTTTTCCTCATAACTAAACAGGCATTCACCAAAAGAAGCCTTTACTACCACTCAAAGGCTGGAGAAAGGGGCTCGGGTTCAGTAAATGTAGGAAATACTAAGGTACCTAAGTTTGGCAGCTTCTTCATGCAAAAAGGATTAAGGGTGAGGGCTGGAGAGATGGCCTAGCAGTTAAGAGCGCTGACTGCTCTCGCAGAGGACCTGGGTTCGATCCCCAGTACCCACATGGCAGCTGAGACCTCCTTTGACTCCAGTTCCAGGGGAATCCGACACCCTCTTCTGATCTCCGAGGCATTGCATGACATGGGTACACAAACCTACATGCAGACAGAACATTCATACACATAAAAAATAAGTAAAATTAAAAAAAAAAGAGTTAAGGGTGAAAAAGGGATTTTAGGGATTCTTGCTAAACCAGTGAAGATTCTTACTAGAAGCAGGCCGGGTAAACGGGGTACCCTGCGACAGGGAGAGGCCTCACTATGCATATTAGTCCTCCTCTAGAGAACAGCAGCCTTCAGATCCTTAGGTAGGTATTCCTTTTTTTTTTTACATTCAGGAACAATATCAGATACCATGTTAATGTGAGAAGACAACAGTGTGTCTTTACTGTATGCACAGGTTTTCTCTCAAGCATCGAAGAGCAGAAGCTGACATCTGATGGCTTGAGAGAAGTCTAGATAGAGACAGTGGATTGAGTCCTCACTGCTAGAAAAGTTAGCAAAGTTATTTGTTCATAAATCAGGAGCTCAAAGAGTCTCACTAAACTTGGCAAACATTTTCTAAGCACTGTATCTCACACCAAGCTTGGTGGAGTTGCTGGGAATTCAAACATGAAGTAGGTACAATGCTGTTCTGAGTTTTGGGGGCCTGGAACAGCACAGACTACAGCATATAAACAGGGTGTTACAGGAGCAAGGGTGCCTGAGTAGACCATGTTCCACTTTCTGGAACCTGTGAATAGTACCTCACACTGTAAAAATGGGAACGGAGGGTACACGGGGCACGAAGGCCATTAGCTCACTGAATTTGAAACAGATTACTCTGGATTATTTAGGTGAGTCCAATACAGTTCACTTGAAAGTAGTAGGAGGAAATAGGAGAGAGATGTGATGGCAAACATGGACTCAAAAGATGTAGCTGCTAGTTTTGAGGACAGAAGGGGGCCACGAGTCAAGGAAACAGACTCATCCTAGAAATCCACACAAGGACACAGCACTGCTCCCTTCCCCCATCTGCTTTTAGGCTGGTGACAACTGCAGAGGTTTAAGATAACACATTTGTCCTGTGTTAGTCCCCTAAGAGTAGAGTAACAGAAAGTCAACATGTAGCCCTTTGGCTGACAAACGCTATTAATTATGCCATGCATCCCCCCAGAAGGAGGTCAAACCCATCAAAAGCTAATACAGACACATAATTCTCTTTAAGTGTCCTCACTTTTGTTCAAAGGTCTCCAATGCCTTCTCCTACAGCAGCCTTCATATACTCTCCAGACTACAGGAGACCAACTACTAGCCCTAATGACTTACTCAGCAATTCCCATGCAGAGTACTTCCATAAATGCCCCTTAGGCCCTGTGAAATGTTAACTCTGAGGTGCAATGTAAATATATCTTACTAGAGAATGCATCATTTCAATAGGACTCTGGAAAAAGCTGCAGGATTGCCTAGCAATCCCTGCCTGCATGGCCTTGGACACTAGCCAGGGTCTTGTTTCCTGGCTTCAGGAATACAACCTGGGAAGGACTGAGGACAGGGAAAGAGTCACACCTGACTCTTGCTGGTTTTAGGAAAGCTGCAATTCAGCATGGAATTCTATAGCTATGTACAGAATCCATCAGTCATCTGTGGATGAGATGGCCGAGCAGTAAGAGCACTGGCTGTCCTTCCAGAAGACCTGGATTAAATTCCCAGCCTCCACCGGGCACCTCACAACTGTCCATAACTCTAGTTCTACGCCCTCTTCTGGCCTCCACAGGCTTTGTAGGACTTAGTGCACTTACATACACACAGGCAAAATACTCATATGCATAAAAAAATAAAAACAACAAATAAATTTTGGGGGGGAATGGAAGGTATTTCTAGAGGTATAAAAATGGCCAGTAGGCATATGAAAAATATTCGGTATCACTAATCATCTGGAAAAAGTCAATTAAAGCCAATGGTCTAGCATCAGCTTAGTTCTGTTAGAGGAACAATCAAAAATAGCAAAGATGGTGCTGGGCACGGTGGGTGGATCTCTGTGTGATCCTGGACAGCCTGGTGTACATAAGTTCTAGGCCTGCCAGGGTTAGGGAGAATCTGTCTCAAAAAAAAAAAGCAAAGATAAAATATAAAATGATGAAAATGTCACAGAAAAATCATGAGACCAAAGCCCAAGTCAGGTGAGGAGAGGGAGTTTATTCATGCCTAACCCACCAGCAGGCTGACCTGCGATCATTCCATACACCAAGCAGTCAATCCCCACCAGTTTTGGGGGGGCTTTTCATACCAATATGACAAAAGAGCAGGTAACAAGTAAATGATTTACAGACAACATACAACTGAAAAAAACCACAGGAGTATGACATCCTGGAGAAACAAAGGTTTCTGTCCTGGGTGAAATTCAAAGGAAAGTCTCCAATCCTGGGTGACCAAAGTGGGCAGAGAGGAAGGCTCCAGACCACCTGTCCTCTATCTTTATTACCATACACTGAAAGGCCTTTTAGCAATCAATAGACATTTTCCTGCTATATAATCTTGGAAGCTGCACTGGTACACACTCAGCCCTCAGAAGGCAGAGCCTAGACGATAAGGTCCAGACTACCACAGACTATAAAGCAAGACCTTGTCTCTTAAATCCAGAAAAGGGGAGGGGAGAATAAAAAAAAATTCTTTGCAGAAAAAGGGAACCCTTGCATGCTGCTGGTAAACAAAACAAAACAAAACAAAACAATGTAAGGTTGTAGCTCACCTAAGTCAGGAGGCCAATTGAGGCAGAAGTTCTGAGAAATAATTATTCTGGACTGCATCCTACAATCAGAGAAAAGTTACAGCAACATCCTGCAACCACCTCACTGGAGACCAGAACAGTACTCAGTCTCTCTCGAGATGCTCCTACTGATACCGGTCACAGGTCCCAGTTTCTCTCGAGATGCTCCTACTGACACCAGTCACAGACCCACCTACACCCATTCCCCATCTCCTTGACTCCCACTTCCTTGAAAACTCACATCCTGTGTGCCTGGGTAGAAAACTGCCATTTGGGGGACAGTCTGCTGCTGGTCACCCTAATCCCAACACAGGCAGGCCAGCTGCCATGCCCACATAAATCTGACTTCCTTTTCATCAGAGTCCTGACTCTCTTTCCTTCTTGCACTAGGTCTCTCCTCAAAATGAACCTAAAAAACAAAACAAAACAAACAAAAAAACCACAAGAGCGCAAAGATTCCACAAAAATAGAGCTACTACCCTATATTTAGCAAGTCCCTGGAGTGAGTGAGTGTGTGTGCGTGGGGGGGGGGGCGTGAAATTGATGTATCAGAGGTATGTCTGCACTTTCATGTTCCTTGTGGCATTACTCATAAGAGCCAAGATGTGGAATCAACCTAGCTTATCAATGAAAATGTAGAATACATAAACACAATGTACACTCAGCCTTAAAAGGAATGAAATAAACCACACATATTAGATAGAACAAATACTACATGATGAGTACATAATAAAGTTGATCTCCTGATAGCAAAGGTTGGTGGGGGGGTGCAGAAAAGCATCCTCTACTGCATCTTGAGACCTGGCAGTGGGGGTAGGTGTGGGGCAGACTCTGGATGAATGTCTTCAGTCCAGTGAGACCCCTCACAACAGAGCCTGGCTCTGCTCTCCTCCCCAAAAACAGCCAGTGGAGGGGCTGGAGAGATGGCGTAGCAGTTAAGTGGCTTTGTGGAAAGGCTGAGATTGAGATGTTAGATGTTAGGTCAGGCCCAGGACAAAAAACCAAGATGGCATAGACCGAAAGGACCCTCTCTTCTTTATGGCCAGGCCAGATTCCCACAAGACTTCCAGATCTGAGACCCACCTTCAGGCCTCTAACCTGGCTTAATTGGCCAGATTCCAACATGTCACCACCTCCCCCTCCCCTAACCTATAAAAGCCCCCCCACACTTGTGCTTTCTCATGGTCCTTCAGTACAAAGGGCCATGGATTTGCCTGAGAGAGCATATTTCCAGAATAAATACCTGCCTTTGTTTACTTTTAATTCGGACTGCTTTTGCTTTTATCTCAGCATCAGATACCTCTTATCTTGGCCCTATGGGGAAAGGGGTTATTTTTCCTTGCGGGTGGGGCAGGGCCCACAGACATAAGGGGACACCCCTTTTCCCTGACTAATCTGGCTTCTGACCTGGGTAAGTCTGTTTCCTGTCCCCTTATTTCTACTGTCCAGAGCTCCTGCCTGAAAGCCATTGCAATGCCAGGGCAAGTTCTCTTTCCTCAGCCAGGAGGCCCAGGGCCCATGGTTGCTCAGGGACCTTAGCCCGGTGGACCCGGGGTCCACTGGCTGTTTTTTATTTATGTTTTTATTTTTGTACGTGTATGAATATACTGTCTGCATGTAGGTTTGTGCACCCATGTCGTGCAATGCTGAGGAGGTCAGAAGAGGGCGTCAGATTCCCCTGGAACTGGAGGTTAAAGACAGTTCTCAGCTGTCATGTGAGTGCTGAGGATCGAACCTGGGTCCTCTGCAAGAGCAGTCAGCACTCTTAAGTGCTAGGCCATCTCTCCAGCCCCTCCACTGGCTGGTTTGGGGAGGAGAACAGAGCCAGGCTCCATTGTGAGGGGTCTCACTGGACTGAAGATATTCATCCTGAGTCTGCCCCACACCTACCCAGGGTTGGAGATGGGCACCTCTGGGTCAAAGCCTACCCACCAGACACATTTTCTTTTTTTTTTTTTTCTAAACTGGCTACATGCAGACTTTCCAGGATCTGCTCTATCTTGGACACGGATACATGGTTGCCATTTTTATCCAACCATGTGGCATGAATGCATTTACCAGGCAGATTAACAAAGTAATAATAAAATGTCCACTATTGGAGTTTTACAATTTTATCACCATGTTTTCATCTATTTCTAATTAAAATCATCTTTCCATTTTGGCTTTTGTATGGGTATAGTTAATGTTTTCACAGGATTGCTGCTTAAGCTACTGGCTTTTAACAAACACCATATTTGGTTTTGTTTTTTATTCTGTTTCATTAAATTAGCAGGTAAACCCAACACCTATTAGAGACAGAGGTGAGCCATGTTGCCAGCTGATGTCCCTGCAGCTGCCCCGCCCATCCTAACATGCCCTTTGGCAAGCTTTTGCTGATGTGAGCCAGGCTCCCGTGGTTAAAGATGGCCCCCCTTGCAGTTTAACTGTGATAAATTATCAGTATCTTTATGTGATTAAGTAAGTCATGTGTTTCTCCAAGCTGTCTGTGTATTAACTGTTCATCTCTGTTAACTGTTTTATGTGTCTGTCAAAAAGTGGTCACTTCAAGGATATATTGTGCACAAAACCTACTATATTCAAAGGCCAAAATGAACCCAGGTTCCTTAAGTTATATGGTTAGACTGAATTCTATCTCCAAATCATGTAGAGTGTTTCTTCCAAATTAACTGTTTTAAGGTATTTTTACTGTATGCACTGCTGCCTGGCCTATGCTACGGCCAACACAGGTTTCCCCCAACACTGTATGCTGTATTTCTGCCCTCCTCTCTCATTCTAGGTTCCTGAATACCATTGTCCTGTACCCAGCTTCATGCTTTTGATATTGTCAATTGCTGAATTATCTTTGTTTTGCACTGCCTCAGTAGGACTGAATGTCTCCTGTCTCCCCATTCTTTAGCTTCTTCCTTGATGAAACTGTATGCAATTCTGTTTTCCATTCCACTTGTTATAAAATGTTTGTTAACAGCATGATAGAGAAACTGCATTGGCCAGTTTGGACATCTCAGCCTTGAGAATGCAAAGAAACTGGTTGGGGCTGCATGCTGTAAATGACATCTACAATGTAAGGGGTTTCTCCTCCAAATGAAAGCATTTCCGCGTATGTGCCTCTGTTAATACACCCTTTATAAATCTGCTCAGTACAACCTTTATATCTGCTATCACAAAAATTAACTATTAGATCCTTATTCCACAGCTGGAGATTCTCAGTACTGTGCAACCATGGGACAGTAAGATTAGGTTTTACTTCTGGGGATCACATGGGACAGTCCAAATGAAATCAATTTTGCTAAGCTTGATTTAAGTCTATTTCCTGACTGCTGTAGATATGTGAAAATACCTCCCCTGTCCCCCCCTTTTTTAACTTCTGCAATGCAGAATTTATTTTTCATTTTTTATTTTTTTTGCAATTCAGAATTTATTAAGGACAACCATACTTAGAGCTCACCTTGACCCTGCCTCCCCAACAGTGGCCATGGTCTTGACTTCTCACTTTATGTCTCAGTATTTTCCACATAGCAGAAAAAAAATAAATAAGTAAAATAAAAAAGGGCCTAGGACAGTCCCCAGACTCCTCAGCAGGATTTGATGAAAATAGTTTTTAAGGTATTTAACATCTGAAAGGCAGCAGCTGAGTCCTCCCCACAGGCTTGGCTCCATGCCCAAGCTCTGGTAGCTGCCTTGCAGCCAATGGCATTCCTGCAGTGGGACACGCAGGGCTTTGTCATGCCATATCATGCAGGGGCCCAGCCTAAGTCCGTTCGGCCAGGACCCTGCTTCAAGTGTGGCAAAAGAGGTCACTGGGCTAGAACTGCCCAAACCCCAAGCCATCCACCAGGTTGTGCTCTCTCTGCCAGAGCTCTGCCAGCAGTCTGGCCATTGGGAGTCTGAGTGCCCAGATGTGGGCTCGTCCTCTGTGCCACCCCACGGTGGTCCAGCCCCACTGCTCGGGCTACCCCAATCCCCTCTGGCCTCTGAATTCCTTGGCCTGGTGAGGGACTGACAGCGGTCAGACTCAGAGACCCCACTGACCCTTGTCGAGCCCAGGCTAATGCTCCAGGCAATAGGTAAGTCCATCTCCTTCCTGTTGGACAGTGGGGCTACCTTTCTGTACTGACCTCACACTCTGGACCTACAGCTCCCTTCATCAATTTCTGTCACGGGAATGGACGGAACCCCCTCTTTCCCACAAAGGACTCTACCTCTCCCCTGTGTCCTCGCAGATCATTTTTTCATCCATTCCTTTTTAGTCATGCCTCCTATCCCAGGGGCTCCTTATCACCACTAACCCTGCAACACCCCCAGTCTTCCAGTTCCTAAGCCCTCTGGTACCTACTGTCTAGTTCAGGACCTCCACCGTAACCCCTAAACCCCAGTCTCCCATTTCACTGTCCTGGCCTTCTCTACTGTGCCCTTCATACCTTCATACTTTGTTTTGTCTTCACATGGGAGGACCGGAAAACCAAGTCTGCAGCCAAGCCTTGACCCGAGATCTCTCCTCCTTTGACTCTGGCGTTAATGTACCCTTCCAGTATTCTCAGGTCAGACTGAGTTAATGCCATATGAGACCTATAGTCTCCAGAGACAGCGGACCACATCCTCTCTTTTCTAGGACTGGTGGGCTTCTTCTGTCACTGGATTCTTAATTGTGCTGTTACAGCTAAACCCTTGTACCAGGCAGCTAAGGAGACCCCCACAAGGCCTCTCTCCCACTCTGCCACTGTCTGATGCCACGTCTCTTTCCTTAGGGAGACTGCCCCTGCTTTGGCTCTCCTGGACTCTTCACACCCTTTCTACCTCTTCACAGATGGAGTGGCCACAGGGGCCTTAACCCAACAGGTTGAGCCCTCACACTGGGCAGCAGTGTTTCTCTCCAAACAGCCTGACCCCACTGTCAGTGGATGGCAGCCATGTTTGAGGGCACTGGCAGCAGCGGCTGAACTCACCCAGAAAGGGAAGCTCTCAGACTTACCCTTCTCCAGGCCATTACAGTGTGCTCTCTGCATAGGCTTTCAGACCTCCTTGGTCATTCCTCTCTTCCCCTACCTGCGCCCTCATGTATCCAGGTTTTCTGCCTGTTTCTCTTGGACCCTAGCCCTAAGCCCCACCTTAAACCCAGCAATACTTCTTCCCACTTGTGCCTCCTCTGGGACTCCTCACTTCTGCCCAGAAATGGTGGAGGCACTCTGGCAGCCAAGCCTCACAGATTACACCTCCATCAGCACTGTTGAGGCAGCCTGCCTACTGATGGCAAGGTGGTCCCTCTCACCACTAAATGTACCCCATTGTTAATGGGAGCTTTATAGTCAAATTCCTGTTCCCACTCTCGCTCCCAGAAGAGGTTGCCTTAATCCACGGCTGGGGACACCAGACCTCCACGGATCCAGTGGCCTTGGGCAATGCCAGAGCTGACTCTGTGGCCTGGGGACTGGCCTCTGGTCCTGGCAGACCCACAGGGAATATTCTTTTCCTTACCCCCCTCTTACAAACCTGACTACCAGCTTAAAGAAAGGAACAAGCTCCTGAAGAAGGGAGCCCATAGGCCACATCGGCCCCAGAGATCTGTTCCGATTGCCGGAGCCACTCTTTGACCCTGCCAGTCTCCAAGCTCGTATCTTACAGGCTCATTCCTCCTGCCAGACCTGTGCCAAGGCCAACCCCAGGGGGTCCTCCAGATACACCAGCCCTGGCATCAGCTCCATAAACACCAACCAGGAGAAGAATGGCAGAGAAACTGCAGACATGGTGGCACAAACACTTGGAGTACATGATCCCATGTTTTAGGGTCCAGGAGCCTTAAACATCTGGAAATTACTCATCCCATATGGGCCACAGTCTCCAGGAAAGCAGAAACTACTAGGCCAGACACACTGGTACCATTTGTCCAGTCTAAAGAGAGACCCAACCCAGGACGGATGGTCTGTCAAGCAGCTGGGACCCACTACTCTCAGGTTTTCCAGAGACTCTCAAGGACAGGTCTGAATGGTCGGATATGGCAGCCTTTGCCCTGTGTACCTTCACCCTAGCCTCCTTCTTGTTCTGGGTCATGGTTTTCCTCTACCGGCCCTGCTGCCACAGGTACCAGATGCTGGGACCACCCCTGCCCAGTTGCCCTTTGTCTTGTTATTGTCTTAGTCTTCACCCGATCAGGTGATGCTGTGTCAGGTCCAACATACTGCTGGCACGTCCATGTTCAGGAGACCTGGATGGATGAAACTGGCAAGTCCACATTTAGATCCTGTCCTCTGACCAACACCATCCAACAGTAAGAGAAGCCTCTCCAACCTCAACCAGGAGAATCCACCTGATCTTAGCAACTGGTCTCCTCTACTTCTTGCAGGAACATATCTAGGAGGTCTTCAGAGTGGTCTTTACATCCCTCTATCCCTGTGCCCACAGCCTTCCCTACTTGGCATTTAGTACCCTATACTACATGGACCTACCAGTGCAAAAGGCCCAAGATTCATCAGGACTACTTTCTAGGTCTTCTTGAATAACCTGGCCTGACTCGGCCTAACCCAAATAAATCCTGTACTTTTCCAGATCTAGGTCTTTCCAATCACCTCCCCACTGCCAGAAATGTGCTATGTTGCTCCGCCTTTTCCATGAAACTGTCCCAATCATCAGAGCTGTTAAGTCATAGCTTGTGCATTTGACACCTTAAGACCAATTCTTTTTCAGGGATTTTAGAGGCTACTTTTGTTCAACTAGTGCAGTATGTATCACACACAGACTCAAGTGGTAACATGTATACTTGCTATCCTTACAATCAGAATGCAGTAACCCCAAAGCCGAAGTCACATCCTGCAGCTTTACATTTATAAATCTACCCCATGCCTAATCCTGTTTATTTTAAACAGGATTCCTTTAAGGCTACAATTTGATCTTCAGGTGAGCTAGCCAAAACTGGTTGGATCTAAGAGGAATTGCTATCACAGTTACAGACAAATGAGCTCCAAGTTCTTAATTCTATCTGTATGCTAACTGGCATATTGCCAATGTTACAGCCAACAATTGACATTACAACAACATGGAGGAACCATAAAAGGAGTAAAAAGAGGAACTTCCCAATCTCTGACAAATCCCTGGTTATTTCAAAATTAGATGAATATTACTCCTCTTTCTTTTGACTCTGTAATTATTACCTCCCATTCTATAAGAGGGTTGAGAATTTGATTTTGAATTTTATTTCCCACTTCTATTCTTAGCAAAGAAAAGTCTCCTTCCTTCTCAGGGGCACAGAGTCTTAGCAATTCTAAGAGGGGGGCAAAAATGACCCAATCTGACTGGCATAAGAAATTGCCACATGACATCTTTCAGCCTAATAAAGAAAAAAAAAATCATAAGCTGAAGATGCTAAAACCTATGATATGTGACGTGCATATTTTGGAGTGATGCATATTGGAAGGAATAACAACAACAACAACAACAGCAACAACAGCAAAGACTGCATCAAAGAACTGACTGAAATGGTGAACTTCTGCTCAAAACAGTAAACCTCTGCATCGAGAATTTTAAGAGAGACTGAGAAAAACATGTTTAGCAGAATGCATGAGCTCTGGTGAGATTGGGGGGGGCACGGGTCTAGATTTGATTTGTAATGTAATTTTGTATGAAATGCACAGAGCTTCAATAAAACATTGGCTTAAAAAAAAAAAAAAAAGAAATTGCCAACCTGCTGGGCATGGTGGTCCACACATTTAATCCCAGCACTCAGGAGGCAGAGGCAAGCCAATCTCTATTGAGTTAAGTAAGCACAGCCTAGTCTACATAGCAAGTTGTAGGTTAGCCAGAGCCACATGATGAGAGCATGTCTCAAAACAAAAACAAACCAAAAGGAAATTGGCAACATTTAATAGTGATGTACTTGACACAATGGCGTGGTCCTCACAGATGGTCACTACATTCTTTAGTGAATAAAGAAGACTCCAGTGAGTGATTTGAAAATGTGTATCACACATTGTTTACATATACCTGAAAAATAACATTCAGTGGACCAGGCTGGTCTCATTGAACTCATCTTAGAGCCATGCAATCCTTTTATAAGACTTCCCAATGTTGGGATTGCAGATGTGAGTCTCCATGCTCAAAGTTTCAGTTGGTTTTTTTTTTTTTTACATTTGAGATATATAATTCAAGCCATCCTTGAACTCATGATTTTCCCGACCTAACCTCCCAAAGGATGGATCCCTAGCCGTATTTAAATCTTGCCTATTAAAAAATTTTAATGTCAAAAACATTTCAGAACTAGATGTAGATACACACCTATAATCCCTACAATTCAGAGCAGGCTTGAAGTTGTCAAGTTTATAGCCAGTCTGGGACACATATAGACTCTACCTCAAAAAGCAAAAGATTTTAATTTTAGAAATGCATCCTAAGGAAATGCCCTGAAAAACATGCAAACAAGGTATGTTATATTTATGGGAGATTAAAAAAATTACCAAAAGAACCAAAATTTAAATCCAGTGACTCAATTTGAGTATAATTAGTACTCTCATAATTAATTATGGGGGACTGGTACTATTATCAGTCAGTAGAGTTTATACCTAGCATATATGAAGCCCTGAGTTTAATCTATAGATCCACATAAATGGTGGTGCACATTTATAATCCCAGCATTCCGGAGGCTAAGACAAGAGGACCAGAAATTCAGGACCACTCTTACCTACACAACAAGTTTTTTTTGTTTGTTTGTTTTTGTCTTTTCTAAACAGGGTCTCCCTATAGCCCCAGCTGTCCTGGAACTCACTCCATAGACCAGGCTGGCCTTGAACTCACAAAGATCAACCTGCCTCTGCCTCCCAAGTGCTAGGATAAAAGGCATGCACCACCACCCCCGGCTACACAACAAGTTTGTGACCAGCCTGGACCACATGAAGCCCTGTTAAAATAGAAGACAAAAACAAAATAATTAATTATGGAACTGATACCCTTTATAAGTCTTACTAACAAGACTCAAAAATGTTTTGGAGAACTAATTAGAGGTCTTCATTTTATAAAGAGAAAAAGATCATAAAATCATACAGTGTGAACCCAATTATATTCACATGTACAAATTTAAAATTTTTATTTATCGCTAAGGAAAAGTCAATCAGAGGATAAATATTTCCATTTTGGTCAGCTCTCATTACACAAGTTTGCTTTCTGACCCTTTTTTTTTTTTAATTTTTTATTTAATTTTTATTTTTGTATGTGTATAAATGTACTGTCTGCTTGAAGGTTTGTGCACCTGTGTCGTGCAATGCCATGGAGGTCAGAAGAGGGTGTCGGATTCCCCTGGAACTGGAGTTCTCCTGGAATTGGATAACTCCAGTTACAGATGTTTCTTAGCTGCCATGTGGGTGCTGGGGATCGAACCCGGGTCCTCTGCAAGAGCATTCGGTGCTCTTAACCACTAGGCTATCTCTCCAGCCCTCTGACACATCTTTTAAGCTATACATTGTATATAATCATATGTAAATACTGCACTAGCTGTTCACGAATATTTTTAAACCAACGTAAAACTGCTATTTTAAAATATAAAAATTAATGCTGTTCTGTATAGGGGGAGCATAAATGACCCTTTCTAGGTACTTTCCTGAATTTTCCATCCAATTATACTACTTCTAAAAGCAGCACTTAGGAGCTGGAGAGATGGTTCAGCAGTTAGGATGGCCAATTGCTCTTGCAGAAGAACTGAATTCAATTCCCAGCACCCGAGTAGCGCCTAAGAACCATCTTTAAGCTGGGTGTGGTGGCACATGCCTTTAATTATAGCACTTGGGAGGCAGAGGCAGGTAGATCTCTGAGAGTTCCAGGCCAGCCTGGTCTACAGAGTGAGTTCCAGGCCAGCTGGGATTATAGGGAGACCCTGTCTCAAAAAGTCAGAAAGCAAAAAAAAAAAAAAAAAGGCAGCATTTAACGAATGTGGTTTTAGAAGTTACTGTTTTCTACTTTGGTCTTTCATGGTCAGTTTTAACTTTTAAATCACATTTTACAACGAATAACAACACAGGGTCACTATAAATCAAGATTTCAAAGTACAGAAGTCCTTCCAGCAAGAAGTTTGTTATCTGCATACAGTCCTCAAAGAATCAAAAGCAGGACTCAAATGGATTTGTGTATGTGTGCACATAGTATGTGTTCATAGCAACATTACCTACAATAGCTGATTGGTGGAAGCAATGTGTATGTCCACTACAGGCTAATGATTAACCAAATGTGGCACAATGAGTCACTCAGCCTTGGAAAAGAAAGATAGCCTTCTGTGGTGGTTTGAATGAGAGTGTCCCCCCATAGGCTTTAAGTATTCAGACATTTTGTCTCCAGTTGGTGGCACTGTTCTTGGAGGTCTTAGAAGGTGTGGCCGTGCTGGAGGAAGTACGTCACTGGGGGCAGGCTTAGTGAGTTTAACAAGCCTTGCGGTCTCCAGCCGCTCCCTCTCTCTGCTTCCTGTGTGCATTGAGAGATGTGACCCTCAGTTTGCTGCTCCAGTCCTGGCCACCATGCTTCCCGCCACAATGGACTCTGATTCCCTGGAACCGTCAATCGTAAGCTCAAATAAACTCTCCCTTTTATAAGTTCCCTTGCTCATGGTGGTTTTAGCACAGCAACAGAAAAGTGACTAATACAGTTATTTGGTACCAGTGAGTGGGCTGTTGGCTGTGAAGAACCTGACCATGTGGATGTTTGGAGAAATGTGGAAGAATTTGGAACTTTGGGCTAGAAAAGCTGTTGACTACTGTAAGCAGAGCTTAAGGGGCCATTCTAGTAGAAGCCTGAAAGAAAGCATTGCTGCAAAAAATGTAGTTCCAGAGGAAAATAAAGACTTACGCAGCAACTGGGATATTTTGATAAAGAGTCTGGCAGTAGTTTGCCCACAGCCCAAATGTTTGCCTGATGCTAAGTTGAAAAGCAATGGACTAATGTCTTTGGCAGAGGATATTTCAAGACAGCCTAATGTAGAAATGGTGGTATGGCAATTGATGGTGAATACTGTGCAGATCTACAGTGAAGAGGAGCAGATGGGGCAGAAAGAAATGCAGAATGTACAGTTTGGATCTGAAAACTGCACTAGGAAGATTAAAGGTGGGGCCAAGGCATGTGAAGGGGAGTTTCCTTTTGATAAGGAGACTAAAGTAATTAAGGAGAGGCCTAGCTATTTACAAGTAAACAGTGGGAAAGGTGAGATTAAAGTGATTAAGGAGAGGCCTCGAGATTTACAAGTAAACAACAGAAACAGTACCTTCAGGGCAAGACCACACCCAGCTAAGACGCCAGTTTTTGAAAGGAAAATACTGAAAGCGTTTTCTACTCCAAGTCCAGGGCAGAGAAAATTTGCAAATGTGGTTAAAGTAGGAGAGAGTCCATCCCGAACTTGCAGCCAAACTCGGCAATTTCATTCACGTGGTGCTGGCTTTAGAGGCATGAAGTTTGCAAGAGTGAAGGGTCATCAGTTTTTCCTCCATGGTTTCAGAGAGCCACAGAGGCCAGGCAGAGTGCAGGAGGGGCGTCCCTGATAGGCCATTGCGTGAAGCTGTGAATGTGAAGCCTGGTTGGCAGCGGAGACCCCAAGAAGACATTCGAGATGCCAGAGATGTGAGATATTTGCCAAGGAGAGCTACATACAGGAAGTGGTACCAGCCTAAGGAAGAGATCCATGTTGCATGCAATCTTGGAAGAGCTGAGCCATCTAAGCCCTTTGGAAGTAAAGTCCCAGAAGTCACACATGGAGCTACTGGACTTGGTGTTTGCCCTGCTGGTTTTCGGTCTTGTTTTGGTCCAGTATTTCCTCACTATGCCTCTATTCCTCCCTTTTGGAATGTGAATGTGTATTCAGTTCCACTGTATGTTGGGAGTATGTAATTTGCCTTTTGATTTTACAGGAGCTTACAGGTAAGAGATTGGCCTGTGTCTCAGAAGAGATTTTGGACAATAAGACTTTTGAATAGAATTGAGACTGGTAAAGACTATGGGGACTTTTAAGGTTGGACTAAATGCATTTTGCATTTTGTATGGACTATGGGGGCCAGGGAGTGGAATGTGGTGGTTTAAATGAGAGTGACCCCCCATAGGCTTTAAGTATTCAGACATTTTGTCTCCAGTTGGTGGCACTGTTCTTGGAGGTCTTAGACGGTGTGGCAGTGCTGGAGGAATTATGTCACTGGGGGCAGGCTTAGTGAGTTTAACAAGCCTTGTGGTCTCCAGCCTGCCCTCTCTCTGCTTCCTGTGCTCAATGCGAGATGTGACCCTCAGTTTGCTGCTCCAGCCCTGGCCACCATGCTTCCCGCCACAATGGACTCTGAATCCCTGGAACCGTCAATTGTAAGCTCAAATAAACTCTTCCTTTTATAAGTTCCCTTGCTCATGGTGGTTTTAGCACAGCAACAGAAAAGTGACTATACCACAAATAAATGAGCACAGGAGACACTACACCCAAACCTATCACAAGAAGACAAATTAAAGACTAGCATGGTAGCACAGAGCCAGGCATGAAGGTGCAAGTCTTTAAACCCTTGACCAAGGAGGAAGAGGCAAAGGGATCTCTGTGGGTTTAAGACCAGCCTGGTCTACATATTGAGTTCTGGGCCAGCCACTGTTGCATACATAATGAGACCAAATACTGAAGTACCTGCTTTATAAATAGCCAAATTAAAAGACAAAACATGGGGGGAGGAGGGGTGTTTGCCAGGACTGTAAAACAAAGCCCATTCTCATCTACAAAGATGTAGAATAGAGAGCTAGGAGAGACTGTTCAGTTGGTAGAGTGCATAACCACAAAAACCTAAGTTCAATCTCCAGAACCCACATAGAAAGCTGGACATGATGGTTTATAATCCCAGTAATGGGGAAGCAGAGTCACATAGAAAGCTGGACATGATGGTTTATAATCCCAGTAATGGGGAAGCAGAGTCACACCAAGTGCCTGCAGCTCACTGGCTAGCTAGCCTGGCCCAGTTCATAAGCTCCAAGCCAGTAAGAGACCCTGTCTCAAAAAAAAAAAAAAAAAAAAACCCAAGGTGGAAAACTTCTAAGGAACAACATCTGAGATTGTCCTCTGTTCCAAATGTGCACACATATGAAACGAAAATACACACACAAAGACATATGGGTAGAATACAGAAAAGGCCCCAATAGTCTGATTCTTCCTCAGCTACAGGACTGATGTGCATTAGGGGAGCCAGGACAGCAGGGTCAGAAAGGCCAGGTGACTGGCAGTCAGAGCTAGCAAAGTTTGAGAAGGCAGGGGACCCCTCCACCATAACCTGTATCCCAAAATATGCAACAAAGGGAAGTCACAAGCCATAGCTGTCTGTCTAGGACAGAGTGATCCTTCCAGAAGACAGGAGGACCAGAATCCCAAGTGGTCCTAAGTCAATGCTCTCTGATTTCAACAAACAGTTAGCAAACCATGTTAAGTTAAAATGAGACTTGCTTACGGTCATGTGTTCAGGTAGCAGGACTAACTGCAGATGTCACTCTGGTGTAGGATTAAGGAACAGTGCATCCATGTTTAAGAAAGAAAATGCAATTTAAAAATAGTAACTTTTTTTTTTTTTTGGTATTTTTGAGACAGGGTCTCCCTTTTAGTACCAGGTGTCCTGGAGCTCGCCCTGTAGACCAGGCTGGCCTTGAACCCACAGAGATCCACCTACCTCTGCCTTCCAAGTGCTGGGATTAAAGGCATGCGCCACCACACCCAGCTAAAAAAAGTAACTTTTAAAAAGCAAATATTAAGACTGGCTAGGATCAAGAAAACAAATGATACCAAGTGCTGGAGAGGTTGTGGGGAAAGGGGAACACTCATCCACTGCTGGTGAGAATGTAAACTTGTACAGCCACTATAGAAAGCAGTGTGGAGAACCCTTGGAAGACTTGGAATGAACTTGCCACCCCACCCAGCCATACCACTCCTGGGCATGTACCCTCAAGACTCACCCCACCACAGAGATACATGCTCGGCCATGTTTATTGCAGCTCTCTTCACCATAGCAAGGAGCTGGAACCAACCTAAATGTCCCTCAACTGACGAGTGGATAGAGAAAATGTGGTACATCTACACAATGGAGTTCTATGCAGCAGTAAAGAAAGACGACATCACGAGCTTTGCAGGAAAATGGCTGGAGCTAGAGGACATCATGCTGAGTGAAGTAACACAGTCCCAGAAAAACAAACGACGAATGGTATCCCTCATCTGTTGATGCTAGTGCCAATTACCTAGTTGTATTTCTTGTGTAGGGCCCCCTGAGCTTTTGTCCAAAGCAGCTGGGTGTAATGCATATTGGGAACAACAACAACAACAACAACAACAGAAAGGACTGCATCAAAGAACTGACTGAAACAGTGAACTTCTGCTCAAAACAGTCAACTTCCTCATGGAGAATATTGAGAAAGACTGAGAAAGAGATGAAAAGCATGTTTGGCAGAATGCATGAGCTCTGGCGGGGTGGGGGAATGGGCGGGAACACAGGTCTAGATTTGTTAAAAAAAAATAAAAATAAATTTATGTGGAAAAAAAAAAAGAAAATGAAAATCAAGCAAAACTTGAACTCTGGCCATGTGTGGTGGCAAATGCCTTTAATCCCAGTATTCAGGAGGGACATGCGATGAGTTCAAGGCCAGCTTGATCTACATAGTGAGTTCCAAGACAGCTGAGACTATGGGGAGATACTGACTGAAAAAGACCAAATAAATTAAAACAAAAAGCTTGAACTCTATAGAAATATGAACATACTAGGAAGAAAAACTGGGTTTCTTCATTGGTGGTGAAGCTTTGATTCTAATTAAAACATTCACAGGGTTAAAATCCAATCTTTAATAATAAAGACTTCATCAATTTATGTAATGACAAGTTAAAAAAAAAAAGCAAATATGCTAGCCAGGTGTTGTAGTAAACACCTGTAATCCCAGCATTGGGGGCTAAGGCAGACAAGGATCTCAAGTTTAGAGTAAACCTGGGCGACAGTAGCAAGCATCTATCTAAAAACAAGAAAAACAAGAATTCATAAACCTATACCAACATATAAAACTGCAAGAAGAAACAGGTTTTCCTTACTGTACAACTACATTTAAAAATGCAGAGAGACAGAGTGTAAGTGTTTGTGAGATGCCCAACCGTAAGTGATACATCTATAATGGAACCTCTATATCCAAGGTTCACAGAACATAGTGGAACAAGGAGTAAAGAGAATACTAATGTATTTCTCAACTCTCAGCAACAAATGTCCCTCATGCAATAGAGGGCAATGAACACAAAAGGCTACAAATGTCCAAAGCATGAAGAATAAGAGTCTGTGGGTCCCTGGACAGGACTCCTATATTAGACTTTACCTACCTAGGGCTCAGGGGCCATTTTGGAAGAGGGAGTGAGACTGAAAGAGACAGAGGAGGAGATGCATGCTCATATGGAAATAGTCTTACAGGCTCCTAGGACTTTGCTCAAATGAATCAACAACAATGGTATCAGCATGTATAAGACCTATGCAAACTCAAGTAGACAAAAACCCAGCAAAGAACTGGAGAAATGGGCAGCAGGTCCCCACCTTAGCTGAGAAACTACTGGTAGCTGATCACTGCTGGCTGAGGGAGAAATGATATTTAAGGGAGTGGCACTAGATAGCCTGACCAGGCTCCAGTGGATGAACTCACAGTGAGGGACATGTGGGAATACAAACTTGACTTGATAGGCCTTAATATATAACAGAATGCATGAAATCTGGTGGGGTGGGCTATGGGGGGGTGTCATCCAGGTAGGATATAAAGATGATTAAGATGATTAAGACAACAGTGGTTAAGAGTGTGCACTACTCTTCAAAGAAAATCTGAGTTCAGTTCCTAGCACTCACACTCTAGCTCCAGGATCCTACACCTTCTGACCTCCCTGAATACCTGCACTTGCATGTAGATACACATAATAAAACTAAAAGATTTAATCTTTTTTTTCTGAATGTACAAATATCTTTATTCAAAACTACAAAACAAATTATCTGTTGGCATGGACAATGACATCAGTATACCATTATATATTGTTGACTGAAACCAGTAATCGATGGTTGTAGTGATTTTCTTAAACATCAGCCAGCCTTTCTTCAGTTGCTTCCTTCAACTGACTTCTCTCAAGTTATTGGTAAGGAACTATGCCTTGAGTTTCCTGTCACACACAGTTCATTGATAAGGGGAAAGCGCTATTCTTCGAACTAGAACATGCCACCTCCCATTGCACCCACTGCATCCATCCCAGGGTCCTTCTCTTTAGGAATGTCTGTGACTACAGCTTCTGCTGTAGTTTACAGAGGCCACCCAAGCAGCATCCAGTGAAGTGGTTCTTACAACCTTTGTTGGCTTCATGATTCCCATTTCTGCCATGTTTACAAAATCTCCAAGCATAGCTACTCCATCTGATGCTTTGCCAACCCTTCATTCAGTTTTTCCTTTTTTTAAATTTTTTTTAAATTTTATTATGTGTATGAATGTACTGTCTGCATGTAGGTTTAGGTTTGTGCACCCGTGTCATGCAATGCCGTGGAGGTCAGAAGAGGGTGCCAGATTCCCCTGGAACTGGAATTAAAGACGGTTCTCAGCCGCCATGTGGGTGCTGGGGATTGAAGCCGGGTATTCTGCAAGAGCAGTCGGTGCTCTTAACAGCTAGACCATCTCTCCAGCCCCTCAATTTTTCCTTTTCATATTAACTAGTTGTGATGTCTAATTGCTCAGTGATTTCTTGAATACATTTTCCAATTTGAGCTTTTTTCTTTTTCCTTTCAAAAGGTCATTGTCAACAAAGATGATATGGTACATCTCCAATTTAAGTCATGAGCTTGAACATCTTCAAGATTTAGATTCAACTCCTCTTCTCAAAATACTGGACCACCGGTAGCAATAGCCATATCTTTTAGCTGGTTCTTCCTACTGTCCCTAAACCCTGGAGCTTTGACCACTACCACCTGAAGACCAACTTTTACCCTGTTCAAACCAGTGCACTTAGAGTTTCTCCATACACACCTTCAGCAATTATGACTAAGGGCTTCTGGTAAGCACTGGCAATTTCAAGAGCAGGAACAAGAGTCAACACCAGAAATTTTCTTTTCACTCAACAGACCATAGGCATCTTGGAATTCACATTTTTGACCTTTTGATATGTTAATGAAATGTGGAGAAATATATCCTCGATCAGATTTCATGCCTTCAATAATTCCTACCTCCTCAATTCAGTGTTTTCCCATCCTTTGTGTGATGACACCCCTTCTTCCAACCTTTTTCATTGCTTCAGAAATAATGTTTCCAATTTCTTTGTCTCCATTTGCAGGAGTTGTAGCAACCTGAACAATTTCTTCAGTTGTCATTACAGGTTTAGACTGGTTTTTAAGTTCAACAACCCCAGCATCAACAGCCAACATCACACCTCTCCTGATTTCCACTGGGTTAGCACATTTACTGATCTTCTCAAAGCCCTCCTTGGCGACAGAGCAAGCCAGAACAGCACCGGGGTTGGTGCCATCCTCAGCCTCTTCAGTGATATTACTGGCAACACCTTGAACAAGTTTAGTTCCATTTTTTTTTTAACCACTAAACCATCTCTCCAGCCCCTCATCCTTATGTTTTATTGATAGAGGGGTCTCATCTAGCACAGGCTAGCCTTGAACTCCTAATTTCCCTGCCTCATTTTCCCCAGTGCTGGGACCACAGGCATGCACCATCATGCCAAGCTTAAGTTCATCTTTTAAAATTTTAAATATATATATTTTTTTAATTTTTATTTATTTTTAAGGGATTCACAATATAAGAGCACAGTTGTTTTCAGATCACATTTATGTTACTCATACAACTGGGTAATTGGCGCTATGATCCACAGATGAGGGATACCATTCGTTGTTTGTTTTTTTCTGGGACTGTGTTACTTCACTTAGCATATCTTCTAGCTCCATCCATTTACCTGCAAATCTCATGATGTCATCTTTCTTTACCGCTGTATAGAACTCCAGTGTGTAGATGTATCACATTTTCTCTATCCACTTGTCAGTTGAAGGGCACTTGGGTTGGTTCCAGCTCTTCGCTATTGTGAAGAGTAGCTCCAATATTTTTATACTTATTTTTAAATTCAATTGACTTTGCAACAGTCATGGCATCTTTTGTTACTCTGAGACTTCCCCAGCTCTGTTCAATAACCACAGTTCATCCCTTTGGCCCTACTGTAACGGCTACAGCATTGGCTAAAAGGTCTACTCCTTGGAGCATCTCCACCAAATTTTACAACTTTGGCAAAAGCCCACGTGAGGTGAGGAGCCAGTGACCAGGATACTGGTCTTATCAGTGGACTATGGGTAGCTGAAGCATTTCTGTGGGGCGTCAGTGGAATGCACTTGGCAAGGCTGGCTTTCGGCAGTGAGAGCAAAATTTAATATTTTTAAAAATAAGATATTTACATCCTCTCAATATCCTTGCAACTTATTTATTACAAAGGGGAAAGCTGCAATGCTACAAACACCACATCTTAACCCAGGGATTCAAGTCCACAGGATCAGGGCCAGAATAAACAGGGAACATGTGCCTCTTGGTGTGATATTCCCAACAAAATGTATAACCTAAATCCAATCAAGAGGAAACATCAATTCCCAAATCCAGTAAAAATAGTGGTTTGTTCTCTTTAAAAGTGGCAAGTTCAAGAAAAACGGTGAAACATCTGCAGGTGTTGAATGAGCACACCTTCTCTACTAAGTCCTTTATTGAGTGCCTGCCAGAACCAAACACTGTTACATGTGATGGAAACGGTGTGGTAAGCAGCCCCTAGCCTCATAGAGGAGTTGATATTTGGGATGACAGTTGACATATAGGCAAAAAAAGAAAAGAAAAGAAAAGAAATTTAAAAGATAACGTTATTATATAGTAAAGGTAAAGTCACAGAGAGTAATGGGCCTTCACCACAGGGATGAGTTATCCCCTCAAGAGAAGTTCCTGGAGGAGATGATACAGGATGGCCAGAAGCCAGCAAGCTATGGGCAAGGAAGCAGAGGACTAGCCTGAATAGACTCTGTGAAGCATCGAGGAAGCCCCTTAAGGCTAGAGTGATTGTTATCAGAAATGATAGGGACAAGCCATAAGAAAAAACAGATAAAGAAAGAAAATCAAGGGAAGCAAGTAATAAGCAGCAGCTGAGAAACTTGTAACTTCAGAGACCCCTGTCACCACAGTCCTCTTTCCCTCACTGCTTCTCATAGTGAGCACTAGCATTACTGACAGACAGTAGTCCACTAGGTAAGAGCTAGATGAGTACTACACAAAGAGGTCAAGTTCTGCAGTGGACTTTCCCAGACAAGTGCTGTCCAGCCTGAAATCAGAGACCCACCAGGTATTAATGGGCTGGCCTGTGACCTTAGCCCACTAGACACAAAAGCAGGAAGAATGTTTGAGCAGGGTTGTACAGAATTAACAACATCAAAAAGAAATCCCATCTATACTACAGTGCTATAGTCATAAAAACAGACCTGTTGACTAGTGGAACAAAACTGAAGACCCAAATCTGAGCACATACAATTTCAGCCATCTTATATTTGACAAGGGGGCCAAGAAGACACAATGGAGAAAAGACAGCATCTTCAAGTGGTGTTGGCAAAACTGGATCATCGCCTGTAGAAGAATGAAATTAAACCCCTACCTCTCGCCCTGTACAAAAGTCAACTCCAGATGGATCAAAGACCTCTCCAAACTCTGAAGGTGATAGAAGAAAAAGTTGGCAGCAGACTACAAGACATAGGCGTAAGAAAAGACTGGCTAAATCAGACAGCAGCTGGGCAAGAATTAAGATCTACAATTGACAAATGGGACCTCATTAATCTCAAAAGCTTCTGTACATCAAAAGAAACAATCAAGGAAGTGAAGAGAAATCCCACAGAGTGGGAGGAAACCTTTACTGCAGATACATCTGACAAAGCATTGATTTCCAGAATATATAAACTACTCAAAAACAAAGAAAAAAAAAAAATGACCCACTCAATAGATGGAGCAAAGAACTGAACAGACACTTCACAAGTGAGGAATTAGAGATGTCTGAGAAATACTGTGGTGGTTTGAATGAGTATCCCCCATAGGCTCTAGGTATTCAGACGTTTGTCTCCAGTTGGTGGCGCTGTTTCTGAAGGTCTTAGAAGGGGTGGCCGTGCTGGAGGAAGTGCATTGTTAGGGGAAGGCTTAGTGAGTTTTTTTTTTTTTTAAATTTTATTTATTTCCATATGTGTATGAATGTACTGTCTGCATGCAAGTCTGTGCACCCGTGTCGTGCAACGCCGCGGAGGTCAGAAGAGGGTCTCGGATTCCCCTGGAACTGGAG